>CAUYQG010155671.1:0-72284 GCA_963574415.1 Tarsius wallacei
TAATCCAGCAATTCCACTACTAGGTATCTACACAAAGGACCAGAGGTCATTATAGAAAAAAGATGCCTGCATCGGCATGCATTCTCATTGCAGCACAAGCTACAATTGCAAAGATGTGGAATCAACCTAAATGCTTATCAAGTAGATAATGATCAGTAGATAATGAAAATGTGGTATATATATACCTTGGAATACTATTCAGCTATCAAAAAAAAGAAAATGATGTCTTTTGCAGCAACTTGGATGAAATTGAAGAACATTATTCTAAGTGAACTAACCCAGGAACAGAAAACCAATACCGCATGTTCTCACTTATAAGTGGGAGCTATACTAAGGATATGAAAAGACATACAGACTGATATAATGGACACTTGAGACTCATAAGGGGGAGGGGGAGAAGGAGCAGAGGACAAAAAAATCAGCTGTTGGAAACAATGTGCACAGTTGAGGGTGTGGGGGTGATGGGTACACTTAAAGTTCAAACCAAAAACTATGTGTACCCCCGAAGTGATTGAAATTTTAAAAATGATGTAATCATAAGAGGGTTCGCTTTGTGATTCATTGGGAAAAAAGGCCCATTTTCCCTGATTATAATCAGGTATTCTGTTTAGAATATCAGAGAATGAGCACCCTACAAATGTCTACGTGGCTGAGATTGGAGAAAAAGAAGCCTAAATGCATTATCAAAACACAAAACACTTTCTGAGTTTCCCCACAGAATGAATTGATCATATTTAATACTAATTATATTCTTGCTACATAACAACCTTCTATGGTTGTGGGCAAATGTGAAAACGTTTCCAAGCCCCAAGCACGTTTTACAATGAGCTTATATATGCGAATTTGTTATTATTTGCTAGGTGTCCCTTTCCATACAAGTTGTTCTATGCAGTTTTACCAAAATTTTGTGTTGCTATTTTTTACTTTCTGAAAAATTACTGGTATTTTACCTCCCCTTCAATCAAAGTATTACAAATATGGAGTTGGGGCAATAATATAGATTTGACTAAGTTGTTTGGACTCATTCTGAATTATTTGTGCAGACACACACACACACACACACACACACACACACACACGTATATAATTTTTTTTTTTGAGTTAGTGTCTCACTCTGTCACCCAGGCTGGAGTGCAGTGGCAAACTCATGGCCACCCCAGCGTCGACCTGCTGGGCTCAGGCAATCCTTCTGCCTCAGCCTTCCAAGTAGCCAGAACTACAGGTGCATGCTACCACACCTGGCTAATTTTTTGTTTATTGTAGAGAAGAGGCCTCGCCAAGTTGCCCGGGCTGGTTTCAAACCTGTGGGCTCAGTCAATCCACTTGTCTTGGCCTCCCAAAGTGCTTGGATTACAGGCTGAGCCACCGAGCCCGGCCCATATATATTTTTATATTTATATTTTTATTTTTTGTCAGGGTCTCACTCTGCCTCCCACCCTAGAGTGCAGTGGCATACCTATGGCCACCACAGCCCCAACCTGTTGGGCTCAGGTGATCCTTCTGTCTCAGCCTTGCAGGTAGCTGGAACTACAGGCATGTGTCACCATGCCAGGCTAATTTTTTTATTTAGTGGAGAGGTGAGGTCTCACCAAGTTGTCCAGGCTGGTCTTGAGCCTCTGAGCTTAGAAAATCCTCTCACCTCTACCCAAAGTGCTTGGATTATAACACCTGGCTTATTTGTGCAGATATTATTAATATTTCCAATGAATTATTTGGCTTTTGTGATTTATAACTCTTTGCCTCCAGAGCTGACATTTGATATTTATATTATCAGGTAACCATGTTTTATATCTTTTATTAAAATTTCCAACTCAACGTACACAGAAGTTGGCTTAGTCCTAGGCATGGTTTGGTTTCCTGATGGGTCTTGAGTAGTCTGGGTCCCTCAGATATATCCAGGGCCTACCCAGTAGTAAGAAAACAAACCAGTTGTACCCATGAGTCTCTTCCAGACTTGTAATGACTTTGGTAAGACCAGCACTTTCAGACTAGAGTGAATGTCTTAAATATATGAAGACCCCTGTCAGTGGAAGATTTCTCTACATTTATTTTTTTATTATTGTGGAACTTTGCTTGACAACTAATTCTTTAGTGCAATAACTGATACAGTTGACCCTTGAACAATACAGGGACTAGGGGTACCAACCCCTGTATAGCCAAAAATTTGAGCATGATTTTTGACTCCCCCAAAACTTTACTACTACCAGCTTACTGTTGACTGGAAGCCTTACAAATAACACACAAGTTCTGATAATTAAGTTCACAAGCTCATCCTAGAAAAAGTGCTACATACCTCATTGCCGAATATCACTACTGTCACCTTTGAAGTACTCCCTTAGGAAACTGCATCAATGCCAGCACCTAGTTCACCCGTCAAAGCAATTCTGGAGCTCTTTTTCTGGAATGCCCATCAGAGCTGTCGTCATATTATCCTTGATGTCCTGAATATCATCAAATGTATTCCTTTCAATATTTCCTTTATCTTCAGGTAAAGAAAAAAGTCGTTGGGGTCCTCAGGTGAGTATGGAGGGTGTTACAATCTAGTTATTTGTTTACTGACTAAAAATTCCCTCACAAACAGTGCTGTGTGAGCTGGTACATTATCATGATGCAAGAGCTCCTTCAGGACCATTTCTGCACATACCTTTCTAATATTGAGATTTTTGGTTAAAATTTTCCTGTTTCTCTATCAATGTTTATTTGGTTTGCTATGCTTCTCACAGTCAGCCAATGATTTTGACTCACAATTTGATGAATTTCTGCAATGTTTTCTTCAGTTCTGCTTGTCATTGGCCATCCTGACCTGTCTTCATCAGTGACACTTTCTCTCCCCTCAGAAAAATGTTTAATCCATTTATATACTACCATTTTCTTCATGGCATTATACCCATAAACTTGGACTAACATATCCCTGATTTCACTTCCACTCCTGCCAAGTTTAACAAATATAATGTTTGTTTGTTGCTCTAATTCAAGCTCCAACATTCTCGCAAGGGCACACAAAAACATGCAACAATTATTAATGCCTCTCAGCAAGACACCACCACACGTCAACATGAACACAGCTGTGAGACACTGATGTACCAAGGTTATGAAACCTTACTGAGTTGTTTGTACAGTGCTGCCAACATAATTGCATGGTGGCAAGTTTGCGAACTTAATTGTCAGACCTCGTAAATAGTTGACTAACACATTCTGTGTCATACATATTATATACTGTATTATTATATGCAACATATTCTATTATATCCAAGAAAGTTAGCTAAAAAATGTTATTAAGAAAATCATAATGAAGAGAAAATACATTTACTATTTATTAAGTGGAAGTGGATCATCATAAAGATCTTTATCCTTATCATCTTCATGTTGAGTAAGCTGAGGAGGAGGAGAAGGAAGAAGGGTTAGTCTTGCAGACTCAGGAGTTGCCTAGGCAAATGAAAATTCACATACACTCAGACCTGTGTATTTCAAACCCATGTTGTTTATCTGTATATATATTTTTAAAGTGTATGGTTCCGAAAATTTTTATGGTCATATTAGAATAAGGACTTCTAGCTTTATTAAAGTTTGAACTTATAACGTGTATTAATAAAATTGTTGTTTAAAGCTAATATCCATTCATAAGGACTCTTCAGATAAATTATAGCTATAAAAGCAATAAGGGTCTATCTATGGTCATTAATGTGAAAAAGTAGCCATGCTGTATTTTCAGGCAAAACAGAAGAAAATAAAAACTGCAAAATGTTCCGTACTGTTGTGGTCCCATTTGTATAAATGTGTGTGTTCATACATATACATCTAAAAGACTATAAATTTCTACTATAGTAGAATTATAGCTAGTCACACATTTTTTTATCCTTCTATATCTTCTAATTTTATATTGTTTTTATTATCAGAAAATAAATAAGGAAACTCTTTTCTGTGTGGGATAAACAAAGCTCTTATTTCTTTTTTTAGCTCTCTCAACTTTCTGTATGTTTTTAGATGCTGTTATCAAAGTATAATTAGAGCAAAAAATGAAGATGTGTTTATGTAATGAGGTGAATTCTATATTACAATGTTATTCTCCAAAATATTGTAATTCACTTAAAGAAGGAAGAAGCAAAAACATGCTCTTTTCCTAATTATCTGTGGTTTTCCCCCGAAAACAAAAATATTGACATCACTCTGTAAGTGTGCAGTGCCAGCAGACCCATTTGGTGTGTTCTCTCCACCTGGACTTGGCTAGGGTTTTATTAAGGTTTTGTTGAAACACTACAAACATATTAGGGATGTGAGGCTTTCAGCATATGCATAGTGCTGCTGATACACACACACACACACACACACACACACACACACACACACACATATATTTTCTAAATCACTTCAGGCATTAATTTTAAGAAATGCTGTCTGGATTCAATTTATTTTAATCAAAATATAAATGAGAATAGAATAAAGGTTGACACTCTGGGAAGTTTCCCTAACATGCTCTCTGCATTGTATATTCTGAGTTCCAATATCCATGCATTTAAATGAAGACTGAGGGCTACTGGGTCTTGCTTAATGTCACAGCCTTTTTCTCCATGCCTTTGTTTGGGCCAAAATAATTAAGTGGTGGAATTCTTTTTAAAAAATCAAAAGCTTTGTTCTCACTCACAAATGGACCCTGAACATTTACCATATTACTATAGGAAAGGGATTGGCACTGCCGAGGTGTGGGGAGAACACAACATCAATAAGGATACCTGATCTCAAACCAGGCAAAGTGTGGACCAAAGGGAAGCCCATACTTTACCTGTATGATGACCACTTGTATACCTAATCCTGAATTGTACCCCACATCTTTAAAATTAAAAATAAATCAAAAGTTTTAAATTTGGGTAAGTGAATACATTTTAATCAGAATATTATGGAGATCATGTTTTGATCCAAAGAAAAAAAGGAACAAAAATCCATTCACAAAATTTATAATAAAATGACTCTGTGCAGCTGAACTTGATGTTGGAGGTTGCAGAGGGTGGGGAGGAACGATGATAGCTCACTGGGACCATAACTGTTCTTATTGCACTTGTGACTAGCTAGGTATTTATGTACTCATCCAATGAGTATCTCTTTCCTGTAAACTCTGTGGGTATGGAGGCAGTATGTGTTGTCTTCTTTGTTGATGTAACTCCAGCAACTAGCCTGTGCCTGCAACTATGTAGATGTTCTATAAATAAATATTGAGTAAGTGAATATATTCTGGAAATGGTGTCGTTTTCATCTTTAGATATTTCTGTCATGAGTTAGTTTTCCTCTGACCAAATATTCTTTTGGTCTTTGTAAAATTTGAATTATACAAAGTAATACCTGAATCTATCCTCCTTGAGAAACATTAGAACATTACTGATATTTTTAGTTCCAGCAAAGATGGCTTAGCCCCATTGTACCCAGGTAAATTTCTCACCTGGGTTACTCTCTCTTATAACTAAAAACACTCTAGACAATACATAACAAATGGGCATAGTAAGACTTTGAAAGATAAAAAGATGAAGACAGATGACCTGTGGACCTTTGGACATGAGGAACAACATGGCTGTGGGTCCTGTGGGTTTTCTCATTATTTCTCACATATTATTTATAAAGCACTCCAAAAGTCCTCCCACCTGGACCTCCAATAGCCACAGACTTCAAGAAAAGCCTTTTCCTCCTAGACAAAGGACTAGGAAAAGGGTAGCCTAACAACAGAGACCTTTTTGACAATATTCACCCTGTACTAGCCAAGTACCAATTGAAAAACCAACCCCTCAATCCCCCAGGTTTCAGCAGGGCCAGAGAGCTGATCTTCCTCCCCTAGCTCCCAACCAACAGAAGCAAACAACAGTGCTTCAGTTCCCTCACCAGCTGGTATCAGCGAATTGAGCAAGGAGCTACTCTTCCATTCTCTGTCTGCCTGAAGCAGTCAGCACTCCAATTTTCCCACTGGGTGGTGTTTGCATGGTGAGTAGGGACTTGATCTTCCATCTCCTGCTTGGTGGAAGCAGGCAGTGTTCCTATTCCCCTGCCAGGGTACTGTCAGTGGAGGCCAGTAGTGAGGTGAGCCTCTACTCCTGCTCAGCACCAACAAGACTAAACAGGGCAGTGCCAATTGGTGGTAGTCAGCATTCTATTTTCTCCCACATCCACCCAGTATCAGCTCTGGTTTTTGCCTACTCTTGTGTGATACCAGTGTCAGTAGAATCCCACTTGGCATCAATGAGATTGATCACTTGTGGCATTCAGGGGTCTCAGGTGGTTTTACTTAACCGGCTTCTCTAGGGGCGACTTTTCCCATTTGGTCCTTTTTAAAGAACAGATAAGTCTTATACACTGTCTGATGCTCTAATGCTCAGGCAGGTTATTCTGGCAGTGCTGTCCCAAAATGATAGCAGGAGCAGGCCAGTGGCCTGAGCCAGACATAGTCAGGGGTAAGGTGATCACCTGAGTAGGAGGGTCTCCATCTGGAGATTGTTCTCAGAGTTTAGGGGATTGCTCCTCCTTTTTTATGCCTGCATTCAGTCCAGGTTAGTTAACAGGTGGTTTTGTACATAAAGGGGGTTTAAGCTACTCTTGTAAAGGTAAGTTTTACTTTAAGGTTTGTGAAAGTTGCATCTGTGTTGAGGTAACCTTGTCTCTAGAGCAGTCAGGGTTTTTCGGTCCGTTGTCATAGAGACCTGGTATCCCCAGACCAGGTTGCATCACCCTACAAAGTGATACACAATGCAGGTCCTGTGAGATGACTGAGGGGGCCTTCTGGCATCATGTAACTTATAGCCATGCTATGTTTCTTATAGTGTACTTCACAGGTGGTGGGAGGTAAAGCTAGTCAGTCTTTCCAGCCCCAGTGTGAGTGGGACCCAGGGGGTAGCTTAGCCTCTCCCCTCACTGACTTCAATGAAATGAAATGAAGTGGTGGGAAGTGGGCTAATTAGCACTTCAGTCCCCTCTCCCTTGGGGCCAGTAGTACTCAGAAAAATCCTACTTCTGCAGGCACAGAGGAACTTCAGTATATTCTGCAGCAACAAAGCAGTATGTTGTCACTCTAGTACCATAATCCGCTGGTGGCAGTGGAGTCTGTTGGGAAGCTGGGCTTGTACCACTATTCAGAGACAACAAAGTGATGTGAGTTTGAACTCCACTTTCACTGAGAAGCTGTCAGCAGGGCTGAGGGGAGAGATGAACTTCCACCCCATCTGAATGCATTAAGGCAGTGTGACTCAGTGCTCCACTTTTGCTGAGCAAGTGTTCACAAAGGCCGGTGAGAAACTAAGGTACACTCTCACCTGGCCCTCCTGTTAGACCTTTGCAGGGAGAATGCCTGCTAAATGAAAAGATCTGATAAGATCCAGAGTCTCATTCAAAATGTTCAGTATACAATTAAGAAATCAGTCATCATACCAAGAATTAAGAAAAATTTTAACTTTTATGAGAAAAGACAATCAACAGGAATCAATAATGAATCAGATGTTGGAATTATATAAGAAGTATTTTAAAGATGCTTCATAAAAACACTTCAACAATTACAAATTCTCTGCAAACAAAGGAAAATTAGAAAAATTTTAGCCAACAAAGAGAAGTTTTTTAAAAAAGAACAAAGTGGAAATTATAGAAATGAAAAATACAATCACTAAAATAAAAAAAATAATCACTAGATCAATTCATTAGTAGATGGAGATGACAGAAGATAGAATCAATAAACTTGAAGACAGATCAATAGAAATTATCCTGGAATTTACCCAGTCTGAAAAACAGAGAGACCTAGAGGATCTTTGGAACAATGACAAACAAACTAGACTCATTTCATCAGTGATTCAGAAGAAGAGGAGAAAGTGAGACTGGAAAAGTATTCAAATAAATCATGACTGAAAACTTCCTAAATTGGTAAAAGACATAAACCTACAGATTCAAGAAGAGTAACCCCAAACAGGATAAATATGAAGGAATTCATGTGGAGTCAGATCAAAATTAAACTTCTGAACAGTAAAGGCACATAAATTAAAAACAGCTGGGGCGAAATGACTTGTTACTTACAGAAGAACATCTATTTGAATGACTACAAATTTGTCATCTTAATCCATGGAGCCCAGAGGAAGTGGGGCAGCATATTTTAAGTACTGAAAGAACTATCAATTGCCATGAGAATATATTTAAAGAATATAGAGATAATAAAGACATTCTCAGACTAAGGAATACTAAGAGAATTTATTGCTATCTGATCCACCTTTAAAGAATGGCTAAGCTAAGTTTTCTGAACAGACAGAAAATGATAGCAGAAGAAAGCTTGGAACTTCAGAAAGGAAAGAACATCAGAATGGGCAAAATAGGGGTGAATATAATAGACTATCCTTCTCAAGAGTTTCTTAAATTGATGGTTGTGGCAGAAATTATAAAATATACTAACATGGTGTTCAATGTATGTAGAGGAAACAAGACAATTATACTTAACAAGTGAAGAGGGTAAAGGGACCCAAATACAAATAAGGCTTCTGCACTTCACCAGAAGTGGCAGAATGTCTAACCAGGAGGCTGTGCTACATTATGCATTCATATTGTAATATCTATAGCAACTACAATTTCAAATGTTTGATTTGTCTTCCTGGTATTTTTCAAAGCATGGTAATATACCTGTGTACTTTACAAAATGCATAGTATTGGCTTGTGAGGATTTTACATGAATGGGTACATACCTACATGGCATTCTGCAATTTACTTGTTGATTCAATATGCTTTTACAAAGGGTCCTCATAACTGCTATGTTAGCTATGAATGCACCTCTTTATTTTTCTCTTCCTTTATTGAGAGAAATTTTTCAAGATGTTTTCCCAGACTTAAGCTGTTACAAGCAATGCACAATGGGCATGCTTGTTGAAGGTTCCTTGAGTCCATGTGTGTGTTTTTGTTTTTGAATTTTTCTAATTAAAATAAAACCCCTTGGGTATTTTCCCCTGTATTGTTTCCTTGGCTCATTCTGGCCCATCTGTTAAGTTAGATTCTTGCAGATTCCATTTAGCAGGGGATAGCTTTCCTGAAAATGTGAGCGCTAAGAAAAGCAGATGTATTCCTGAATCATGGAAGGCCTTCATCCAAGGGGTTCTAATATTGCCAGTCCCTCATCCTAGACCACAAGGATGTTCAAGAAATCTTTTCATTATGTCCAAGAATTCCTGATTACCTGCTGGTCAATTTCCTTGAGGATACATAGGACCACTAGGAAACTTGCTTTTACCATCCTCCTTTCTTTGAATTCTTGATTCTTTGCAGCATGGATGAACATGAAGTCTTGTGCTCCTCTGGTCAACCAAGGTGTTTCAACATAGCTAGTCAGAAAACCAAGGGGATGGTGGCCAGAGGTGCCAACACTGCAGTAAGGTAGAAAGGAAGATAGATACTCACTGGCTGAAAATGTTTGCAGGCTGATATACCATCAGTTGGCTGGGAGTGGAGAGTTAGTATGAATGCTTGATGGTCAACTGGTGAGAAGAGTGGATATACACAGATGTATATATTCATACACGGTGTACATAAGAATTCTGTAGAGGACTGTTTTCATGAAATTATTAAAGACAACTAGAATTATAAAAATTAGTGATGATTGAATGGCTAATTAAAATTTCTCTGACAAAAGAGAACAGCTTCATTAACTCCATCAGAAAGGTTATAGAAATGGGGAAGTGTCAACCCTTTATTACCGTAATGTTTTATTACTACAATACTCTTTGAAAGAGGAAAATTTGTTGATTTCTAAGTGAATCTTTTTGTCACTTCATTGTGGGTTACTTCCTGAATATGAAATAATTAATTTAAAAATGATATATAAAATAATTGTAATATAGTTATATAGTAAGATAATTTGGAAGCAGATGTATAAGGAGGTTTAGCTACTAATTTGTTTCATGATATACCTTAGGATGGATGACTAACCTTTATCAGAACCCAAATAAGGGCCATGAAGACTTTTACAAATAATTGTTGGTTTTGAAAATCTTCCCAAAAAGATGTTGCTTTGGGAAATCAGGATGACCTCTCATTGCAGATTTTCAAAGCAACTCCCTGGGAGATGGAAAAGCACTTTGAGAAATTAAATAATAATTAATGTAATTCCTTTGTTTAAAGGAAAAACGGAATTGAATTATTATTAAAAGCATTTAAAGTGACCTGTCTTTTGTAGCAAGGGCATTTAGATGACTAAATTATGATAAAGGGAGTATTGTATTTGTCAGCTATTATCATTCTAAATTTGCATAAAAGTAATCATAATACTGAGAGACATTAAGTGCATTAATTATCCATTAAAGGAGTAATTTAGCAATCATTAAGGGAGGCACTAATAGATTGGCGATCATCTTTACAAATGATGTACTTGATCTAAGCTTTATATAACACCAAAAAGATTAATCTGCCATTTTTACTTTGGTAGAATATACATTTCGTTTTAGTTTTCTGGTAGCTTCTGTTAGGAGTTGAATATTGGAATGAATGAGCAAGCATACATTTTGTGCCTGTCCTATAATCTTTGCACAAGATATGTGGGAATGCAAGTGCCCAATCAGTTTTCCAGTTATGAATTGGTCACCTTGGCAGAATGAATCCACCATATTGAGAAACTTGCTGTTGTTCCAAGATCAAGAGCTATAAAAACAGCTTCACTATTTGTCTTCATTACCCCCATCACATTGATTCTATGGAAGTTAGGGATACCATCCTCCTGTCTTTAGGACATCACAGCTAGCAGCCTAGAGTCACCTTTGAGCAACCTATCTCATGTCTTACTTTGAAATGTCTTTGTCTCCTTTGGGATTACTGTGCCTGCAAATGAAAGAAACCCACTCAAGCTAGCCTGCATAAAGGAGGGGTGTGTGTGTGTGTGTGTGTGTGTGTGTGTGTGTAGAGAGAGAGAGAGAGAGAGAGAGAGAGAGAGAGAGAGAGAGAGAGAGAGAGAGAGAGAGAGAGACTGACTTAGCTCATTCCTTGCAGCCACAGCTGTCTCTCTCCTACCAAGTATCGGCTGCTTTCCTTGCAGCCTCTTTGCAGACCTGCTTCTTCTGCTTTGACAGGAACATGAGCCCCAGCCCTGAATCTTTGAGTTCCTTGTCTGTCCTTGTTAATGAGCTGGAAGGTTTGAGTTCCAATCCCAGATTTCTAGGAAGGAGAAAGATGTTTTCATCATGCTCCCACCTCTGGTTCTATAAGTTGTGACCAGGGGACAGGTTTGTGTCATAAAACATGCCTCAGGGAAGGCATTTACAGAAGGCTTGCCCTTGACCTCCAGGATATATACTTTCCTCACCATGGGAGACCAAGTCATCCTCACACATCAGGAAATGTGGAAAGCTCTCAATCTTTTCTTCCCATCCCATCTACCTCCTTACCGCTCCCCCGCCACACAGCTGTCTGAAGTACTTTGCCAATGTGACATTTACGTCGTGTCACCGTCACATTTAATAAGCTGAGGTCTTTCTGATACTCTTCTACACACAAATCCAGGCCTCCTCCCTGCTTTCAAATGTCTCTCTGACCTTGTCTGACTAGCCTCATTTTCACTCCCTTGTGGGCCATCCCAGCACCCAGCAGGGCTGGCTTGTGCCCTTACATTTTTCTTGAACTCCTGGCCTCAAGCGATTTTCCCAGTCTCCCAAAGTGCTGGGATTACAGGGGTAAGCCATTGTGCCCAGCCAATGTTTACTCTTTTTTTACCCACCCCTGGACCTGTGCTCCTGTCTGCTCCTTATCTGGGGCACCCCGATTCCTCTCCTCTCTAGTAATGGAGATCCAGCCCAGCCCAGGTAGACTTGGGTTTTAGCCTTCTGACATGGGAAGGGTCACAGCTGCTTTCAGGGATTAGTATAAAAACCAGCCAGCTTTGACCTTTCTTCCTGGGGCTGATGGTGGTGATAGGAGGGATGTAAGCAGCTGTAATTGCTTTTCCTTAAGGTTCAGATGAAACCCACTCTCCCCAGGAAGTCCACTCTAATCACATTCTTTTCTGTCTTCCAACTATTTTTGTCATATTCCCACAATTTAGCAAGTAACTGTTCTGTAATATGCATTGGTTTTCCTGAGCTCCCTTGCTGGATTGCAAACTCCTTAAGGGTAGGAATGAGGTCTTCTATTTCTTTTGATCCATTGCACTCAGCACTCAGGAAATGTTTTTCTTCTTCATTATTAGACAAAAATTTTGTAAATTTAATAAACATTTCTAAATGCCTTTCATGTGCCAGATATTGAAAAGATTATTCTTTGTCCAACAAAGACTATTCACCATGGGGTGAATAAATAATAAAGAATTATATATGTGATTGGCATGGTAATGACACAGAAACTTTTACTTTTGGACCTCTAATTAGCATGGTTTTAACTGGCTCTTAAACAAAGAAAATCACAAAGACCTGTTCCCTTTGCTCAAATATACATACATTATTTTTAAAAATTGTGGGGGGGCGGGGAGAGAGTCTCGCTACGTTGCCCAGGTTGGTCTCAAACTCCTGAGCTCAAGCTATTCTTCTGCCTTAGCCTCCTAAGTAGCTGGAACCATAGGCACAGCTACCATACCCATCTCATATGCTTAAATTATTGATATGGACTTAATTAATGGTCTCATCATGGCAGATTCTTTAGGATCATTCACAGTGCCCCTTTCAATCTCTTTCCCTCTTGCCTTTTCCCCCCTTAATCTCTCAGCTTCCCTTGCATCTCTGAATGCTCATGTGACCTAGTCCTGGCCAATGGGACATTGGCTGAAGCTCCTGGAGAAGGCTTCTCCCATCACTTAAAAACATAAATATTTATAAAGAGTGGGCTTTATTCCTCCCTTCTTCTTACATGGAACACAGATTCTGTGCCTGGAGATGCAGCAACCATTCTTCTGCCATGAAGATGAAAGCCACAGACTAAGAATGATGGACTAGGAAGATGAAAGGGGCTGGTACCTCAGTGATGTTCTTTAGCAACTCTACCAATCTTTAGCTGACCGCTCATTATTCATGAGAAAAACAAAACTCTTACTTGTTTATGCCATTGTTTAGTGCACCTTGCAGCAGAATGCATTGTCAATAGACTGACATTCATATAGCAGCATCAAATCTTTAGCTGAAGAGTTATAAGAATTCATGCTGTTTGGCTAGGTGTGGTGGCTCATGCCTGTAGTGCCAGCACTTTGGGAGGTGGAGGTGAGAGGATTGCCTGAACCCAGGGGTTTGAGACTGGACTAGGCAACTTGGTGAGACCTCATCTCTACAATCAATTTAAAAAATTATACCCAAATCCTCCACCATGCACCTTTAGTGCTGGTCCCTTCCCAGTCTCATTCTCTCTCTCTCTCTCTCTCTCTCTCTCTCTCTCTTTCTCTTTCTTTGGGAAGTGAATAAACTCTTTTACTTTGCCTCTGGAAAAAAGAAATTAACCAGGTATGGTGGCACATGCCTGTAGTTCCAGCTACTTGGAAGTTTTAAGTGGAAGTATCACCTGAGCCCAGCAGGTCAAGGTTGCAGTGGTTATGAGCATGCCATTGCACTCCAACCTGGGCGACAGGGTGAGACTCCAACTCAAAAAAAAAAAAAAAAAAATTCATGTTGTTTGGTTCATATAGCTTAATTCAGTTACTCCCCAAGTCAGCATTTACTCATCCATTAATCCCTTTTTCATTAATCCAATCAACCATGTATGTGTGCATTCAATGTATATGAATAGGCCAAGGCCTACTGCAAGTACAGTGCTCAGTCACATCTAGGAAATGGAAGAGGTCCTGCTTTACCCACGGCCAGCCACTTCATGAGTTGCTCTTGAGATGAGGTTCAGAGACCAAAAAGGGAAAGAATCAGGCTTTTGCTGGATTGTGAAACCCATCCCACCATTTGGTAGCCTCTTGGGAACTTAGATATGATCCACATCTCTCTGAGCCTGCCTTGTCTGTAGAAATGTCTACTAATACCTACCTGCAAGAAAGGGCTGAATGGAGCATTGAACTATGTAATATATGTGAAGCTCCTGGCACACAGTAGGTGCTGAATAAAAGTTAATGAGGAAGATTGCAAAGGAAAACTATTACTTAAAGAACACCTTGAATAAACTTTTCTGATGTTACTTGTAAAAGAGACTATATACAGTCAGGGGGAAAAGGGGCAGCTGTATGTGCCAGAAACAATCTCTAGAGAATTCAGGCTAGTACTCAGGAATTATTCCATATACCCAGCTGTCTGCCTTTCCCTGTGTTTGTTTAGTTTTGCTGTAAAAGTATATGCATGTCTGTGTGTGGTGGGGTAGTGGGTGAGTGGGTACAGCTATGAGGCTCAGTTCACTTTAGGCAGCGTCTTAGCTTGCGGTATATTTGTTGCAAAACTTATGACTGGCAGGCTGCGGTTTCTGTGTATCTCAGTCCCCATATAAGGTGATCTCTGTCTATGGCTGTTAATTCTTTCAAACTTTTTTACCAGGAAAAATTGGGAAGATGGGACAGGGGCAGGACCTCCTGCAATGGGGATGCTTTTTTCTTGTCTCCTGACATGCCTGCCCAAAGTTTCCCTGGAGGATCGGAGACAGATCCTTGGCCGGCCAGCTTGGCATTGTGCTCCGCTCTCCATCTGTAGATGTGCCAGTGGGGATTTGGCATTCTTTCCTTACCAGCCTGACTGCATTGTATTCAGCCTTTATGTTTATCACTTGCCATGTCTTGTTGTCTTGAATATGGATAGATAGAAAAAATTGGGAAGGAAAACAACTTTCACAGTTTCTTCCTTTGATCTGAGTCATGGGTCATAGATCAAAGTGACCACAGTGTCATCTTTGCTTTATAGAGTTAAATTGCAAAACATGCTGCTGTTTAATTTTGTTGGGAAGAGCAGGATGAAGATTAGTTTTAACTTACTTGAATTCTCTTTGCTTCTGGATATCCTCATCATGTTGTTCAACATTTGCAATGGGCTTGAAACCACTGGGTGATGCCCAATTTATTCCAGCAAGACAAGGAAAGAGACCTGGGCCACATTTAGTGTATCAAGGACAATGAATATATGGTTCTCTGTTTCCCCCTTATCTATTCCCATCTTCTTTTGAGTGCTTCCCAATGAATTTTCTTAGTTGGAAGTATTAACCAAGGTGTTCAGCTTTCTTCCAGCCAGAGGGAGGCCTCTGATCCAGACCTAGCCTGTCAGACTGTCCCAGGACTTTAAATTGAGCAGAATATCATAAACACTTTTTCTCTGGCATTTTCCTGACCACACTAATTAACAAGTTCTCCCACTTAGAGATCCATGGTGGCCCTGATTCCTTCTTTCTTCAGTTTTGTTGATTTTATGAGATCCCCTGTGTGCTCTCAAAATATTCCCTCTTAGTTTAAATGCCACAGTCAGTACATTTAACTTGCAACCAAAGAATCCTGGGTGATACAGTGGGTCTTTGAATAAACTGGCCTATTTTTTTTCTTGTACTTTTCTGTTTTATTTTGTCCATGGACAATTACATCCTGATCTGATAAACAAATCAAGGAGACCAAGTAACATGAGTTAGGTCCCTATCATGCTGAACCTTTCTCCATGATGAGGCACACTCAGAACTGCCAGCAACATGAGGCTCTCATTTTTATTGGTTTTAAGTTAATGGTTGGCCTGAATTTTGAGGGCCTTGGAGCTGTTTCTGAATACCATGGTCATAGGAGCTAATGAGTCCTTATTCAGAACTTGGCTCATCTCTTAGTATTATTTTTAGGATTCCCTTATTAGAAATAACCAAATTCCCTTTACTGTTGTTTTAGAGATAAACAGTCTCTTTCTTGGAGAAGAGTCTAACTCTCCAAGTACAGCTAAAACTCTGCAACCTTCATGAAACCATCTTCTCATTCCTCTCTCTTTCTGCCTTCTTAAACAGAGTGACACTCTGCCTGCCACGAATTAGTCTTGATGTTGGGGTGTGTGGGGTGTAGCTACTCTGTGGGTTTTGACTTCACCGCAGAAAAAAATTTCAGAGCGAGTCACAGAGAGAGTAAAGTATAGTTTATTATAGAAAGGAAAACAGGAGAACATGGGTGTCTTAAAGAGAAAGACACATACCAATTTTTAACAAGAAGCTTTATATATTGTCCAGAAGTGATGATTAAGCAAACTCTTTCTCAAGGTCAAATTCGTAGGCTACAATCTTATGATCAAAAGTTTTAATTCTAATAATTTAACTCTTAAGCTTACTTGTGTCATCAAGAATATTTGAGATAATGAACAGTTACTGTTTAACTAGATTTTTTCCTTAGGACACTATACTTCAGTGCTTCTGGTAATTCCCTATTACCTCTATGGTTTACTGAGCTGGCCATCTCACATTCCACTGAGTGGGCAGCTCTGATATGCCTGTTGGTAGGGAATTGCTCAAGGAGGTTGTGTTTGGATAAGGAGGGCAGCTGGATGTTTGACCATCCTGTTCCTCATTTATCTAACTTCTACCTGCCTATGGAAACTCCCCTATCTAAATCTAAACTATGTATTATGCTAGTGATGCCTACCTTAGTCTGAGTCTGAACTAAATGTACCAGAGAACGCAAACTCCAGAACCCACCCATACCAGACAGGTAGCAGATGACAGTCTAGTCAACCAGGTGTCAGATGATAAATGGTGATGATCCTGAGTCTCAGGTCAGGGATACAATGGCAGAGGATGGGGCTAAGACAAGCATAACACACAACCCCCTTCCAGGGTCAGCCATCTTGGTTCTGCTCTAGCCATTCCTGCCCCATGGAAAGGTCAGCCCACTGTTGTTAGGGCTGGAAATCTGGATTTTGATATGAGCCATTTCATTTCTTTTAAAAATCTTGGCAATAAATTGAAATTTAAAACACTGTGTATGCAGACTTCACTACTCAGGCTGAACAAAACATGCCAGCAGACTGTATTCAACCCAGGGTCTCAGGACTTCTTAATTTCTAATATTCTTAAGAAAACAAGTCTGAACTGTAGTAATTCATAGAAAAAAGAAACTTGCAGAACAATATACATAGAATAAATAAATATATGTGTGTGTACATGTGTATATGTGCTAATACATTTATTCTATATATGCTCTTTATTTCTATGTGAGTATCTATAAGTATCTCTGCATGCACCTGCATGCATGCGTGCGCACGTGCATGTGCACACTCACACACACATATACGCATATGATGCTAGTGTTTATATCTGGGGTGGGGGAAGAGGTGGGGAGTGTTGGGGGACTTCCAATTTTTGTGAATCATGTCTATAATGTGTGAGTGTTTAGTTACAAACATGACTTATTTTGATAGTCAGGAAAAACAAAAAGGATGCAACTAAAATTTGAGGAGAGGAAATGAAGTGGGCCTGTGGTTTTGTGCTTGAGCAGTTACTGCCAGCCACTCCCTTGTTCTAGGGGTTGGTGTTTCCAGTGCCTCTCATGCACTTGTCTCAGAGCTTCCTGAAAGCCATCTTATTGCTGTGGTCTCACCGACACCTGTCCTAGAAGCTGCCCCAGCATATAGGTGACTGTTGATGTGTGGACTGAGTGGTCTGAATGAAGGGATGGAGTAGGTAGATGGAAGTAGCTTTGGAAATAAGGAATCCAGGAGCCTGTGGAGTTTCACCCACCCATGTTCATAGAAGAGGAGACATTTTAATGGCTTGTGGGAAGATGTCTTTCCTCATCTGCAGTTTGACAAGAGGCTTTAAGTTTAATACCCTTTGTGTCTCCTGATTGATCTGTTGTCTGTCTTCCTTTAACATCTATACATTATCAGAAACCATACCTTTACCTGTTTAGGTTCTTAGACTCTAAACTTCGGACAATTTGGTCAAGAACTTTGATAGGGGAAAATCCATAATGCATAGAGAAGGAAGATCTCTCTGCACAGATGGGAATACTGAGGCCTCTGGAGATACTTGCTTAGACAAGGTCCTGTAAGTGGTAAAGGGCGGAGGGAAACCAGGTGTTTGGGCCCACACATCAGGCTCCTTCCCAAACTGTGCCATTGCCTTTAAAATCTTCAGAAAAGAACAATGAATAATATAACAAGCATCAAGATTACCACCCAGAATTGATGAATATTCACCTTTCATCATTTTTGCTTTTTTTGTGGCCCTTTGTTTCCTTTTCTTAAGGAGTACTATCTCTTCTTTGATCAAATCATATTTGTGTGATATGATGGGATTCCTAAATGATGACATTTAAGGAAACATCATGACCATGGTGTCTAAGCCCTCTCAGAATCTAGCCCAAGGATGATGTTTTCATCCCTGTGCAGTGTTGGGGGTGGTTGAACACATTTGCCCTCCCCTGATCCCTTCCTCTTGTTCCCAAGTTCTCTGTTCCTTTGGCTGTCCTGGAATGTACAAGGCACTTGGCATATGAGGCACTGAGTGAATGACTCTGAACTCCCTGACTCATGGATGAGGCCTCTTCCATATTCCCGATCCTTCAAGGTGGGATCCTGGAGGAGGATACCCCAGAAGGAACATTTTATTAGGTGGAGCATTGACATCTTGGTTAATTACACAATAGGCACTTTTTTTCAGCCAATAAGACTGTCTTTGTTTTCAAGTGTTGTGGACCAAGCATTCTTGGCTCAATTTACTTTGATCAGTGTTACACAACTTTTCTGAGTGCTAATCTGTTCCAGTTCAAAATAGTCAAAAACCACCACTTACAAGGCAGTTGCAGGTTTTTGCTTTTTTAAAAAATTATCTATTTTGAGGAAAGAAAATCTGAGAAATTTTATTGTGATGGGTGAAAGTATTAACGATGACTTTGCTGCCAAGAAGATTAAAATTGGGAAAGTATGAAAAAAAGAAAAAAGAAAAATCCTGGAAGAACAAGTTTTCTGAGGTGAACATCAGTAGTTTCAAGGGTATTTCAGGACTGGTTCAAGTCTAAGAACCTCAAATGCTGTGAGAGGAAGTTTCCAGAAAGTGAACTATTTCCAGTGTTTTGTTTTTGTGTCAATCAAATGTAGTATACACAGGGCTTGGAGGCCAGACCACAGAAGCAGTCTCATGTGGTATGGTGGAGCCTCTGTGGCCTGGGAGCCATGCAGAGCTTTTGTTTATTTAGATTCTTGTTGGCCTTGACTGATGACAGGAAGACACTCATCTGTTGCTCCTGCTGACACTCAGGTAGGGGCCACTTGGTTTTTATTAGGCCACCGTTACATGTCAGGGCAAATAGAGGCCAGAGAGCCCAACTTCCCTGTTCTTTTGAAGATGAAACTATCGCAATGGGGGAAGAGAACTGTGAGGATTAGTCTTTCTTAAATGACTTGTATTACCATCAACAAACTGTTGGGCTCTTTTAGATTACATTTCTGGTCATTCTAGGATGGCAATTCTAATCTTGGCCTTGGAGTCTTGGTAATAGATTCAAGTTCTTTAATAATAGCTCTGAGAAAGAGAGTTCTAGATGGAACTAGCTCACGCTGAGTTTAATAATATAAAAGGCCTTGTTTAATAATTATGTCAGTTTTGGTTGTGATGGACAGAAAACCCAAACCGAGGAAGTACATTCACAAGGGAATTTACAAACAGTTTCAAGGGAAGATCTGGCTTCAGTTAAAGATGAATCCAGGGGCTCAATGAATATATCAGGATTCTAATTTCCTGTCCAGGGGCTCAATGAATATCAGGATCCTAATTTCCTGTCTCCAGAGTTCAACTCTGTTTTCCTGGGCTAGTCCTTTCTCAAGCATGCTAAGACATTATAGCACCAGCCCCACATTCTTCCAGGGCCAAGCCTAGTAGGAAAGAAGAATCGGCTTCTCTGCCACTCAACACAAGGGTCTTAGAACTCAGACTCAATGCCTTTAATGGCATGATGCACTTACCTCAGGTCATATGCCCAGCTCTGAGCTAAATAGAATGAGTAGGTGAGTACTGGTTGCTGAAGCCTGGATCAGGAGCAGGAGGAGAAACCATCTTCTCTAGACCTATGTTCTAGACCCTGTTTGATCTAGAAATGCAAACAATGTCATTCGGACCTGAGCACTCTCACTCTTCCTCAGTTTCTTTCTCCTCTGGGTTCCGGATAAGTTATGTTCATACAAGTTCCCCAAATGAAAGTAGGAGAGATATAGTTTCACCAAAAACACTGGAGAGTGAAATAAGAAATAGGGCGAGTAATGCTGGAAGTCTCAAACCTACAAATGTCCCTTATAGAGAAGTGCAAGTTACAGATGGAAAAATGAGTAAGCTGTCCTCATGTTCTCAACATTGTCATCTGTTGCCACCTCTGTGGGCACCAGCACATTGTGATTAAACCACCCCAGACCTCTAGTGTGTTTGTGTGAACTCAATGGACCCAGTTGTTTATATTGTCCAGAACTTGGGTCTTTGTGAAAGGTAATTCACTTCCGCATTAATTCATTGTTGTGATATCTTATTTTCCCAAAGGCAAGGTGAGTTGCAGAAGAACATTTGACAGGAGAGCCATAAATCATTTGTGCAGAAATAGATTCATCTTCTGTAATTTTATGTCTCTTCACATCTCAGTTGGACTCAAATAAATTCAATAATGAGTACTCTGGAACCATGTGGGAATTTATCTTGAATTTATTTACATTAAAATGGTCACTATCATTCAATCAACCCTTTAGTAAAAAACAAAAACTAGCAAACTGCTTTTTTAATGTCATAGTTGCAGGATAGAGATCCTGGAAGCAAAGCCTCAATTTATCAACCAACTCATCTTTGACAAAGCCTCCAAAAACCACCTCTGGGGAGAGGAAAACCTATTCAGTAAATGGTGCTGGGAAAACTGGCTGATCACGTGCAGAAGATTAAAACAGGACCCCTACCTATCACCATATACAAAAATTAACTCTAGGACCAAAGACCTAAACATAAAACCTCAAACTATAAGAATCTTAGAAAATGCAGGAGACACCCTTATTGAAATTGGAACTGGAACCAATTCTTGATCAAAACCCCAAGTGCCCATACCATAAGAGATAAGATAGACAAGTAGGACCTCATCAAACTGACAAGCTTCTGTAAAGCAAAGGAAACCATCAGTAGAGCAGGGTGACAGCCCACAGAATGGGAAAAAATATTTGCCAACTGTATATCTGACAAAGGCCTGACATCTAGGATCTACAAGAAACTGAAACATGCCTAAAGAAAAAAAAAAAAAGCAACAAAAAAAACCAACTTCATTAAAAAGTGGGCAAAAGACATGAGTAGACACTTCTCAAAAGAAGATATATGGGCAGCCAACAGACACATGAAAAAATGCTCAGCCTCACTCATCATCAGAGAAATGCAAATCAAAATCACATTGGGATACCACCTAATCCCAGTAAGAATCACCATCATTAATAAAACAAACAACAACAGATGCTGGCAAGGATGTGGAGAAAAAGGAATGCTTCTACACTGCTGGTGGGAATGCAAACTAGTGCAACCTCTTTGGAAGACAGTGTGGCAATTTCTGAAAGAACTAGAAATTGACCTTCCATATGATCCAGCAATTCCCCTATTGGGAATATACCTGGAAGAACTCAAATCATTCTACAAAAAAGATACCTGCACATGTATGTTTGTTGCAGCTTTGTTCATAATAGCAAAAACATGGAACCAGCCATGCTGCTCATCGAAGCTGGACTGGATAAAAAAAAATGTGTTACATATACACAATGAAATATTATGTAGCCATAAAGAAGGATGAGCATAGGGCCTTCGAAGCAACTTGGATGGATTTCGAGTCAATCATACTCAGTGATCTATTACAGGAACAAAGAACAGAGTACCATATGTTCTCACTCATAAGCGGACCTTGAACAATTATCATAATACTATAAGAAAGGGATTGGCAGTAGTGGAAAACTGCTTGGGGTAAGGTGGGGGTGGGATTGGTAGTTGAGTGAAACTGCCAGGAGAGGGAGGGGCACACCTCATCAACAAGAGTACCTGCATAATGAACATTTGTATACCTAACCCTGAATTATACCCCATATCTTTAAAATAAAGGGAAAAAAAGTCATAGTTGAACTGTAGTTTTAAATCCTCAGTTCCACATGCTAGTTTGGAATAACATGGAGCAAAGGAGCTGAATCAAAAATCAATACATGTTATTTTATTAATCATGCTCAGTTAACGCTTCTTATAGAGTGAATAGGTAAAATGCAAGAAAGAGAACTCTGACTTCTTTCGTCACAAACAGCATAAAAGGGAAAGAATTGTTCTTGTTGGCTAATATTGAAGAATTGGCTAAATACAGGAATTTATCTCTATGTGTAGTTAAATATTTAGGGCAAGGCAAATTTACTCCATTTAAAGAACATAGTGTGCTCACTTTGTGTTTTCAGTGAAAAATATTTGCTAATTTAATGTTTTAGTTTTCTTTCAAATTCACTTTTCTTCATATTAAGTAAAGTAATAAACTCCATGCCAATTTTATGCACTTTTATCTAAATAAATATTTAACTACACTTTTTATTATTTGTCCTCTGTTTAGCTCATTTTTTTCTAAAAATGTAATAATTGAAATTGCAAGTTGTTAGTGGATGAAATAATTATTATAATATTAGCCTACGTGATTTTTTTCTCACCCTTTATAAGCTAAGTCAAAATGAAAATCAGGTTCACAGTTCACAATTTGCCACTGATTTGCTCAGGGAAGCTTGTGAGTCTCTCCCTATATTAATTTCTTAGGGCTTTTATAACAAAGTACCATAAGCTTGGTAGCATAAAACAACAAGTATTTATTATCCCATAGTTCAAGAGGATAGAAGTCACATTCACAGGGTTAGGACTTCAACATATCTTTTTGGGGGGGGGCACAATTCAGCCCACGACACATTGCTCTCTAGTCCTCCAGAATTCATATTCTTCCCATGCTAAATACATTAAATCCTGATGTCTCTCCAAGTCTCAACCCATTCTAGCATCAACTCTAAGCCCAAAAATCTCTGCTGTATTTTAGATGTTTGTCTCCTCCAAATCTCAGGTTGAAATTTGATCCCTACTATTGGAGTTGGGACCTAATGGGAGGAGTTTAGGTCATAGGGATAGATCTCTCATAAGTAGATTAATGCTCTCCTTAGGTGGTGGTGAACTCTCATTATTGGATCCAGTGAGAGCTGGTTGTTAAAAAGAGCCTGGCATCTCTCCCCTCCCCTGGCTTCCTCTCTCACCATGTGATCTCTGGAGACACCATCTTCCCATCACTTTCTGCCATGACTGGAAGCAACCTGAGGCCTCAGCAGATGCCCAATCTTCTATCCAGCAGAATCATGAGCCAAATAAACCTATTTTCTTTATAATTTATCCAACCTCCAGTATTTCTTTATAGCAGCACTGAACAGATGAAGACAAACTTCGATAAACATAATCACTTTCAAAGGTCTCAGATCTCATCTTCTAAATTATCTAATCAGGTATGGATGATACTATGGGTATGGTACATTCTGAGAAAAAATTCCTACCCATTTGTGGACCAGAGAAACAAGTTATCTGCTTCCAAAATACAATGGTATGACAAGCATAAGATACACATTCCCATCCCAAATAAGAGAAATTGGAAGGAATAAAAGGTCATGACTACAAAGCAAGTTTGCAACCCAGCAGAGCAAATTCCATTAGGTTTCAAGGTCTGGGCATAGTTATCTGTGGCTCAAGACTCTACCTTCTAGGTTTCAGGGGACAACTTTACCCTTTTGGTCCTGCCTTTTCTGGTTTCTGAATCTGTGGCTCTGTCCTCAGAGTCATTCTTCCTTCATTTTATCCTCTCTGTCAGTTTTAGTCCAGACTGACAGTATTTATGCTGATATAATAATCTTTAAAACTTTGTAAATCTTTCATGAATGTCAAGGGGATACATGCCATTAGACAGAAAGCTTCCTTACAGATTCTTCCTGGATCATCCAATCTCCATCCCTGGCTTCTGTTTAGATGATTGATTGGATTCAGCAATCACATGCCTGATCTCTTTAGCTGAAGTCACACTGTTGGTGTTCTCTCCAGAGCACATTTTTAAATTTTTTTGCTAAGTGGGTGGCTAATAATTTTTTAAATCCCAAAGTTCTGGTTCTTTTTTGTCTAAAAATCCCATCCTCAATTTATCTGTTTCCTCTCACATTTCAATATAAACAGCAAGGAAAACTAGGCTGTAACTTCTGCACTTTACTTTGAAATCTCCAAGTTAATCCTTAGATGTTTTACTTTCCACTCTATAGTGGAACATAACTTAGCCAAGTTTTCTGCCGTTTGATAACAAGGCAAGTGATAAGCTCAGTACCAATTTTATGTCACTTATATCAATCTCTACTGTTTCCTCCTATGTCTTCCAGTGTCTAACAACCTTTACTTCAGTGTTCAATAATATGTTTGTAATTTCATTTTAAGCCCTTTCTAGAAGTACTTTTAACATTCCTCCTTCTAGCAACATTTTGCTCATGATGATATATATAACCTGTAAGATGATAGAATCTTTTTCTACAGTTTTCTCTTCTTTCTGAGCCCTCACTGGAATTGTCTTTAATGTCTATATTTCTACCAATAGCCTCTTCAAGGCGTGCCTGGGTTTTTTTGTCACGTATCTCAAAATTCTTCCATTGCCCAATTCCAAAGCCACTGCCACATCTTTAGGTATTTGTTACAGCAGCACTCCACTTCCTAGTACCAAAATCTGCATCCATTTCCTAAAGTTATTACCATAAGCTGGTGTCTTGTCACTGCAGGGATTTATCATCTCATGGTTCTAGAAGCTAGAAATCTGAAATTTACATGTCAGCAGGGCCATACTTCCTCTGAAGCCTCTACAGAAGAATTCTTTCTTGCCTCTTCTAGCTTCTGGTGTTGCTGGTTGTCCTTGGCATACCTTGGCTTACAGCTATATCACTCCAGTTTCTGCCTCCCGCTTCACAGGTCATCTTTCCTTTGTTTTCTATATCTCTGTATCTTCCTCTTTTCTTATAAGGACAGTAGTCATATTGGATTTAAGGCCCACCTTAAGTAATCCAGTATGACCTTATAATAATTTGACTTTTTACATCTGCCAAGATCCGATTTCCAAATAAGGTCACAATCACAGGTACCTGGGGTTAGGACTTCCACATATCTCTTAGGGGCACACAATTTATTCTATAGTACTATCCCTCTCAGAACTTTGTTTCCACATTTATACAAACTGGATCTTTTTTGTTGCAAATGACAAAAATACAACTCAAACTAGCTTAGACACAACAAGCCTATTTGACTCTCATTACTGATATTTTCATAAGTAGTTCAGATTTTAGCTGTGGCCTGATCCAGGGTCTGAAATAATGCCTTGCTCTCTCTTTCTTACTCTTTCTCCATTCTTTTTTCCTCTGTTATCTTCACTCTTAGGTAAGTTAGGTCCACATGATTATCTCTACCAGTTCTTCAACTGCTTATATCCCAAGAAAAGGACATCTGTTTTGATTAGACTTGCACATAAGTCCTGGGTCCTACAGTTATTAGCTCCAACTGTGCAGAATACCTATCTTCACATTTTGCAGGAATGGATTTTACTGTGTGGTTTATGTGTAAGACACATGTTCTTTTCTGGATCCAGAGGTGCAATAAGTGCTACCCAAACCAAAAGAAAGAGCCTACTGGGTAAGCTAGCACAGACAGTTGTCCTTCTAAATTGGTAAGTGGAAGAGTTGAACTAGTAGGTCTCTAGTGTCAATTTTAACAGTGCTATGAATTTGCACATACCCTCTACCAAATCTTGGCTAAGTAGTCATGTGTGCTTTCATTTCTTCATCAGTAAAACACTAATTCTTAAGACGTTTCTTTTTAAATTTAATTTTTTCCATTTCTAGTTTAGACAGATAATACATTTAATTATTGAGGATCCAGCTTTAGTGAAGTATAATTTACATAAATAAAATCCACCAATTTTAAGTGTACAAATCATTTGTGTAGCCACTACCACAATAATTTCATAGAACATTTCCTTTGCCCCCAAAAGTTATCTTATATTCCTTTGTAGTGAGTCTTCTCAACTTTCTCCCTTACTCCTGGCAACCACTGATCCACTTTCTATTATTATAGCTTTGCACAGGGAATTTTAAAATTATTATTATTAATTGACACTTAATAATTGTACCTATTTATAAGACTCAGTGTTATAATTTGGTATATGTATAAAATGTGTAATGATCAGACCAGGGTAACTGGAAAACCCATTACCTCAAATATTTATCATTCATAAATATACAGTAAATTGTTATTGTTTATAGTCAACCTATAAGTGCTTATAGAACACTAGAGCTTATTCTTCTAACTGTACTTTTGTGCCCATTAACCAGAGGAGAGCAGTCCCCCCTCTTTCCCTACCTCTACTAACCATTATTCTACTCATTACTTATATGAGATCAACTTATTTGACTTCCACATATGAATGAGAACATGCAACATTTATCTTTATATGAATGAGAACATGCAGTATTTATCTTTCTGTGCCTGGCTTATTTCACTTAACTTAATGTCCTCCATATTCATTTATGTTGCTGCAAATAACTGGCTTTCATTCTTTTTAAAGGTTGACTAATATTCTATTGTGTATATATACAGCACTTTCTTTATCCATTCTTCTGTTGATGAACACTTAGGTTTATATAGACTAATATCTTGGCTATTGTGAATAGAACTGTAATAAACATGTGAGTGCAGATATCTCTTCAACATACTGGTTTCCTTTCTTTTGGATACATGCCTGATAGTAGGATTGCTGGATCATATGGTAGTTCTATTCTGAGTTTTTTTTTTTAGAGGAAACTCCATGCTGCTCTCCATAATGGCTGTAATAATTTATATTCCCACCAACAGTGTATAGGAGTTACCCTTTCTCCACACCCTCACTGGCATTTGTTATTTTTTTGTCTCTGACATGATAGTCATTCTAACTGTGGTGAGATGACATCTCATTGTGGTTTTGATTTAGATTTTCCTGATGATTAGTAATGTTGAATGTTTTAAAAATGGTTTTTGTATGGTCAGTCCTGGTGAATGTTCTATGTGCTGATGAAAAGAATGTGTATTCTGCAGCTGTTAGATGAAATGTTCTGTAAATGTCAGTAGGTTCATTTGGTCTATAGTGTAGTTTAAAGTCAGTGTTTCTTTGTTGCTTTTCTGTCTAGATGATTTGCCTATGCTGAGAGTGGAGTTTCGAAGTCCCAAATTATTATTGTATTGGACTCCATCTCTCCTTTTAGATCTGATAACATTTGCTTTATATATATATATTTGTATGGGTATTTTTATGTATATATATGAACATTTTGTTTGGAGTGTGTATAATTTGCAATTGTTATAACATCTTACTGAATTTATCCCTTTATTATTATATAATGACCTCCTTTGTCTCTTTTTACAGCTTTTGTCTTAGATGTCTCTTTTATCTGATATAATCATAGGCACTCCTGCTCACTTTTAGTTTCTATTTGTATAGAATATCTTTTTCTAGCCCTTCACTTTTAGCCTATGTTTGTCTGTACAGGTAAAGTGCATTTCTTATAGGCAGCATATGCTTAGGCTTTGTTTTATTTTTTAATTTATTCAACCAGTGTATATGTTTTAATTGGGAGATTTAATTCATGCACATTCAAGGTTCTTATTGATAGGTTAGGTCTTATTTCTTTCGTTTTGTTAATTGCTTTTGATCATTTTTATATCCTTTGTTTCTTTCTTCCTGTCGTTTATCATTGACGTTTGGTAGTTTTCTATGTGATAACATGATTCCTTTCTCCTTCTCCTCTGCATGTCTGCCCTACCAGTGATTTTTATAGTTTTATGTGTTTCCTTTATGGTAGTTATTGACATTTTACTTCTAAATGGAACACTGCCTTAAACAGTTTTTTGTAAAACTGGTCTAGTGGTAGATTTGGTAGAGGGTACGTGCAGATTCATAGCACTGTTAGAATTGACACTAGAGACCTACTGTTTTTGCTTGTCTGAGATAGACTATTTCTCTTTCATTTGTAAAGGATATATATGCTGGGTTTGCTATTCTTGACTACCAGTTTTATTTTTTTTCCCAGTACTTTGAATATATCATTCCATTCTTTCCTGGTTTGTGAGGTTTCTGCTAAGAAATCTGTTGTTAGTCTAATGAAAATTTCCTTATATGTGACTTGATGCTTGTCTCTTGCTGTTTTAAATTTTTTTTCTTTGTTTTTGACTTTTGACAAGTTGACTATAATGTGCCTCAGAAAAGACTTTTTTGGTTGAATTTATTTGAGGATTTTTAAGCTACCTGAATCTGGATGTTTATATATCTCCCAGGACTCAGTAAGTTTTCAATTATTATTTTATTAAAAAGGTTTTCTATGCCTTTCCCCATCTCTTCTCCTTCTTGAGCTTCCATAATGTGAACACTTGTTTGCTCTGTCCTATAGACTTTCTTCATTCTGTTTAATTTTTCTTTCTGCCTTCCTCTTTCCTTCTTCCTTCTTCCTCCTCCTTCTCTGGCCTGCCTGGATTATTTCAAGAGATATGTCTTCACATTCACAAATGCTTTCTTCTGCTTGATCTATTCTATTGTTGAAGTACTTGATTATATATATTTTATTTTATTCTTGAATTCTTCAGTTTCAAGATTTCTACTTGGTTCTTTTTAATGATATCTCTCTCATTGTTGAACTTCTCCCTCAGATCATGAATTGTTTTCCTGATTTTTAAAAACTGTCTATCTGATTCTCTGGTATCTTGCTGAATTTTCTTAAGGTCATTATTTTTGTATTTCTTTTCTGACATTCTGTACATTTTCTTTTCCTTTGAATCAATTTCTGAACAATTATATTGTTTTCAGATATCATATTTTCTTGCTTTTTCATTTTTTTTTTTTCTGTCTCTATGTGATATCTGCATATCTGGTGGAACAGTCACCTCTTCTTATTTTATGGAGTCACTTTTGTATGGAAAGTCATTCCAGTAGCTGGTTTCCAGGGAGTTGGCTGGGTGAGATGCATTGGCTTTGGCTCTGGATGGACATAGTAGTGTAGTATCTTTAGCTGTAATCCATGCTAGCAATGTTTGAGAGTGCTTCAGTGGCCTAGGCTGCAGGAATTTTTAGTGGTGGTACTAGTGCTTTGCCAGGGGTAGGGTCACTGAGCTTGTTCTTAGCCAAGGGCATGTGCATACATGCAGAGGTGGGATCTCTGGGTTAGTTTTGTGACCAGGGGTGTGGGTACACCATGGGTCAGCTAGCTTGGGCACTGGCTCATCAGGGGTAGGGACACCTAGCTGTTTCTCTGGCCAGGAGTATGAGTCTCAGGGACTGGTTCACTGTGGGCAGGGCTACTGGGCTCTTTCTTCAGTCAGAGGTGCAGGCACTTAGCAGTTTTGCCTGTTCGGGGGTTGGTCCATCAAAGAGGCATAGGGTATTTTTGAGATAATTCATTAAAGTACTTGGTATTAAGTTTGTAGGGCTAGAATTGAAGGCTTGGTACATGTTCTAAATAAATATTTCACCAAGCCCATCAGTTTATTAATATAATGAACTTGGCAAAATTAGTCAGAATCCATTATTATTTTAGTACAAACCTATGACACCATTTATATTTGATAATTTTTAACCTATGAAAAATGATGATTTTGTGGGGTTTAATCTGGTAGGAGTGGAATTTTTGAATACCCTTAAATTATTTCTAATGGTTGTCACCTGTGGACCTTCTTTATCCCTTTTACTCAGTAGTTACATATGACTTTATGCTTGGTGATGAGTTTTGAATTGCCACTCAGAAGGAAAACTTCTAGTATTATGAGCATTTGCACTTTCTATTTCATAAGTGGAAAGATAGGCTCAAGGAAACAGTCTAAGAGCTCACTTGGAAGTCAGCTGTGCCCACAAAGTTTGTGTTTTCCCCTTTTAATCTGTTCCAGTCTTATCTTCTCCTGATGAGCCTGGGTGTGTGGCATGGTTTCTCATCACCATCATGCTCCCACTTAGCAGTCCCCGTTTTCATACAGATTTATGTCACAGGCACTTAGCCTGGCTGAAAGAGGCTGGAAAAATTTGCGTTAGACCTGTAGAGCTATAGTTTTCCAGCAAAGAAAAGGATTTGTGTACAACAGTTAGCATCGGTTTGACCCTAAGCTGAATTCTGGTTCTGCTACATATTAGGAGTATGTCCTTGAGTGGGGATACCCACCTCATTGAACCTTAGGTTATTCATCTTTAATAGCTTTAATAATACTAATAAGTCTCTTTTAGGGGATTAAGTGAGATAAGGTATAAATTATGAACATTACAGTCAAAATTTGAGTGCCTACCTTGTGCCAGTCTGTGCTAAGAGTTTCTGTACTAGATAATCTTGGTCACCCACCCAGCATCCTTACCTTGTGGAAGTAAGACATCTGGTAGTGCCCCCTTATCCACGGTTTCACTTTCCATAGTTTCGATTACCCACAGTCAACTAAAGTTTGAAAATATTAAGTGGAAGATTCCAGAAACAGACAATTCATAAATTGTATATCATTCTGAGTTGTGTAATGAAATATTGCACTATTCTGCTCTGTTCTGCCTGAGACATGAATCATCCCTTTGTCTAATGTATCTGCACTGTATTCATTACCTGCCTGTTGGTCACATAATAGCCGTCTTGGTTATCAGATTGACTGTCATGGTATTGCAACTGCAGTGCTTGTGCTTAAGTAACCTTTATTATTTTACTTAATAATGGCCCCAAAGCACAAGAATATTGATGCTGGCAATTTGGATATGCCAAAGAGAAGCCATAAAGTGCTTTTTTTTTTCAAGTGAAAGGTGAAAATGCAATAAAATATTTCATGAGAAAGAGAGAGATCACATTCACATAACAATTATATAATGTTGTTATAATGGCTTTTTTATTAGTTATTGTTAATCTTTTACTGTGCCTAAGTTATAAATTAAAATGTATCATAGGTATGTATTTACACAAAGAAACATAGTATATATAGAGAGGTAGAGTTCAGTACTATTATGGTTTTAGGCATCTGCTGGGAATGTTGGAACTTACTCCATGGATAAGGGTGGACTACTCTACTTTTAGTTTACATTCTGGAAGGTAAACTCTGCTCAGTTATGATGAGTCCTGTTGAGTTATGATACTTCATTTTCGAACCCTTTAGCTCAGAGCCATGCACATACTAGATATACTACTTTTCTATTGTTCCACAACCAATTTATTATTTCACAGTTCTGTAGATCAGAAGTTTGGATGGACTTGGCTGTTTATTCTGCTCTGGGTCTCACAAGGCTAAAGTTAATGTTTTGGGTGGGCTGGGATAAGCTTCTGTCCAGAGGCTTTGTGGGAAAGTATGCTTCCCAGCTCTTTCAGGTTGTTGGCAGAATTTGTTTCCATATGATTGTACAACTGAGATCTCCTCTACTTTGCTGGCTGTCTTTGGCCCATGTATGTGTCCCCTCCACCTTCAAAGCTATCAAGGTATGTTGAGTCCATCTTGTGCTTCAAATCTCTCTGACTTTTCCTTCTGGCACTAGCCAGAGAAAATTCTCTGCTTTTAAAGAGGTCATCTAATTGAGTCAGGCCAAAATCTCTATATTTTAAGGCAACTGACTTCAGACTTTAATTCTATCTTGCAAAATACCCTTAAATTAAGTGTTTGATTGAATAACCAGGAGACAGGAATCTTGGATGGGGCCATCTTTAGAATTCTGAGTACTACAGTGAATGTTGCGTAACATTTTTTTTTTTTTGATATTGAATTAAGGAGAGGATTGAAAAAAAATTAACAAGAAGTCTCAAATTAATTGAGTTTTACACTGCTAATTTCAAGATTCCTTCTATATGATATCACTGTCATGCTGGTTATGCCAACCATTATTGTAGAGAAACCCACAAGATAACAGAGAAAAGGAAAACAAAACGATAATTATGCTGATGTTGTTGCCTTTTTTATTTTTGGAAGGAAGAAAAACTTGCCGATCTGAGCCAACTTTTTTCCCTCAATGACTGGCACTGCTCAGTAACATTACAAATGTTATTCATGTATAGTGTTTATTTCTTTTGGGGTCCTGGGTAACAAAGCTACTTATTTTTTAAAAAAGAAAAATGGACTTTAACATGTGGAAAAGTTTAAAAGAGGAAGGTTCATACAACTGATATAAAATAGTTGTAAAAAGCAACCTCCCTCATTATAATGTTGTGATTTCTGGGCTATGCTGAGTTTTGTTAGTTGCCCAACACTGTGTAATTATAAGCATAGCTAGAAAAGTGGGTGTCCTTCAAAAGTTTGGTTGGGATTTGGTAGGCAATCCAATGTTGAAAGATTTGCTTCATCATTTTGTGGTGTTATCTTTGGGTTGAGAAACAAGGATCATTTAAAAAGAAACGTTTAGGCAGTCCTGGTGGGTTCTGCTGTACTGTGGCTTATAGCCTATTTGCTGGAAGCACCATAAAGTTCTTAATACTAAACATCAATCTGAATTCACTTTAAAATTTAAAAGCAAATATATTTTTTGTGTTGTCTTTGAATGAGAGAACCAGGGCTGGATTTTCTTCATATCAAATAAACAACAATAGAGGTCCTGACTGGCAGAAGGATATAGACCATTGCCTCAGTTACTCCAGGAAAACAAGTTCAAAGCAAAGCACCAAATGGTGTCTGAATGTCGGTCTAACCAACTGGGACTGGCAAGAGGCAACAATGCTGTGGGCTGCTTTTGACAGCCCACATGGGCTCCCTTCTGTGCTGCGAACTGTAAACTGTGACCAATGAACTGGGAAGAGTCTTGGAAACACATCAGTGCTGCTTGAACCCTCCTGGGGTTGTGAAAGAGGAGAAGGAAGCGGTAAAGGAGAGGGAAACTCAGTGGTTGATGAGTAATAGATACAGAATCAGTCATGTTTTGAGTCTTAGCTTGAATGAGACTTGGGCAAGTGGTGAGACTTTGGGCAAGTTACCGTATCTCTCTGAGCCTGGTCTTTATCTGCAAAATGGAGATAATATCCTGTCATTTGAAGCAACACAGATGACATTATGGAGGACATTATGTTAATTGAAATAAGTCAGACACAGAAAGATAAATACTGCATTATTTCACTCATATGTGAAATTTTAAAAGTTGTTTTTATAGAAGTAGAGAGCAGAATAGTGGTTACCAGAGGACGCGGAGCATGGAGAAAGGTAGAAATTGGCCAAGAGATTGTTCAATGGGTACAAAGTTACAGTTAGATAGAAGGAATAAAATCTTGTGTTCTGTTTAATAGCAGTATGATTAGTGTTAACAATAATGTATTGTATATTTCAAAATAGAAGAAAGTTTTTTGAATGTTCTCATCACAAAGAAATGATAAATGTTTAAGGTGATAGATATGCTAATTATCTTGATTTGATCATTACACAATGTGTGCATATATTGAAACATCACATTTTACCCAATAAATATGTACTATTAGTATATGTCAATTATAAAGTTAAAAATTAAAGCAAAAAATTGAGATAATAATAGTAATACCCCTTATATCGTTGGATGATTATATGAAGTGATGTATAAAAAGCATTTAGCAAAGCACCTAGCATAGAAGTACTTATCAAATGTTGGCCATAATTGAAGAAGAAGAAGAAAAAGGAGGAGGAGGAGGAGGAGGCAGGGAGGGAGGGGGAGGGAGGGAGAGAGAAAGAAGAAAGAAAGGGAAGTGGAAGAAAGAAGGGGAAGTAGGAAAAGGAGACTATCAGGAGCAGACAGAAGAAGGAGGCTGGTCTGTGTCACCAGGATTCAATGCACTTAGAAGAGTAATTTAAGTTTGAATTTTTTCATTGCTTGAGTGAGGTTGAATTCTAGGACAAACATTCTCTATTGCATACATCCCTTTGAAATGTCGAGTTTCTCCATCCTTCGTTTGAAGCTTTGAGAGACTGACCATGGTAGCTTCCAGAATGTCTCTGTTATACAGCGGTGATATTAGTGAGACCCAATAAATCATTTTATAGCCACCAGTCTTTTTGTTTGTAAATTGAGTCTACAGTGAAGATGTTAGCATCAAACCCTTACTGAGCACAGGTCCTCTGAAGAACTGAAATCTAAGTAAGATATTACCTTGCACTGTGGGGCCAGTCACGGATGAATGAAGCAACTTAAATTGTTCTGGTGGAGCCTTAGACCAGAGACCAATGGCTCGGAATGTGCTTCTCTTTCACCAATAAGCTTTGCTCATGAATTTTCTACCACTGCAGCTGTCCCCTTTGTGAGTTACAAAGGAAAGAATACTCTGTGTGCAGCAAACAGTCCTGATTTAATCTGGGGCAGAAAATCTCCAAGCTTTGTCAGTGATCTGCTTTTGGAGAATAAAATAATTGAATTACCTCCCTGGGAAAAATTGCAAATGGTGTGGAAAGTCTCAGTTGCAGAAAGGGGAAAAGCAATAATAAAAGGACTGTTTTGCTTTGTTTTGCTTTGAGTTTTTGGTATTGAATTTCATTCAGTTAGAACAAATGAAGAAATCTTTGAAGAAAGTTAGTCAACATGGTTGGGAGGTCCCATCAGTTTCCTTGGGTTTTTCTTGGGATCATGTGAGAGCTGCTGAGATCTCTGTTCCACTAAGATCAGCTATTGCTCTTTGCTTACAACTCTGTCTCCAGTACAACCCCGCTTTAAGAGTCAAACCAAGGAAAAAGAGGGCTTTTTGTTCATAACTAAACTCTTTGCCAAGATTTGTATTTCACCTTCAGCATTATTGAGGTATGATTGACAAATAAAAATCGTAAGCATGTAAGACTTATGCAATGATGTTTTGATATACACATACATTATGAATAACATATCTATCACCTCACATAGTTACTGTATGTGTGTGTGTGTGTGTGAACACGCGTTGTGAGCATACTTGAGATCTACTCTTTCAGCAAATTTCAAATATACAATACGTCATTATTAACCATAGTCTTCATACTGTACATTAGGTGTCCAGGACTTATTCATCTTATAATTGGAAATTTGTATCCTTTGACCATCTCCCTTTCCCCCCATCCCTAACTCCTCGTAACCACCACTCTCCTCTCTGTTACTGTGGTTTGACTTTTTTAAGGTTCCACATTTAAGTGAGATAATTCAGCATTACAGTATTTGTCTTTCTGTGTCTGTCTTATTTCACTTAGCATAATGTCTTCCAGGTTCATCTATGTTGTCTCAAATGTCTTTCTTTTCTTTTCTTTCCTCTCTCCCTCCCTTCCTCTCTCCTCTCTCCCTCTCTCCCTCCCCTCTCTCCTTCCCCCACCTCTTTTCTTTCTTTCTGACAGGTTTTCACTCTTTCACCCAAACTAGAACAGTGGCATGATCATAGCTCATTGTAACTTTGAACTCCTAGACCCATGTGATTCCTCCCACCTCAGCCTCCCAAGAAGCTAGAACTATAGGCATGGGCCACTATACTCAGTTACTTTAATTTTTTTTAAGAGACAGGGTCTTACTATGTTGCCTAGGCTAGTCTCCAACTCCTGGACTCAAGCAATCCTTCTGCCTCAGTTTCCTGAGTAGCTGGGATTACAGACATGAGCCACCATGCCAGGCAGATTTCCTTCTTTTTAAAGCCAGAATAATATTGGGATTACTGAATCATATGTAGTTCTATTTTTTTTTAGGAGCTTCTATACTATTTTCCATAATGGCTGTACTAATTTACATTCCCACCAACGGTGTGGAATGGTTCCCTTTTCTCTACAATTTTGTTAACATTTGTTATCTTTTGACTCTTTATTTTTATTTATTTATTTATTTATTTTTTGAGTTGGAGTCTCACTTTGTCACCCAGACTGGAGTGCAGTGGCACGCTCCCAGCCACTGCAGCCTCAACCTGCTGTGCTCCAGCGATCCTTCCGCCTCAGCCTTCCAAGTAGCTGGAACTATAGGCGCGCGCTACCACTCCTGGCTAATTTTTTGATTTATTGCAGAGATGAGGTCTCGCCAAGTTGCCCAGGCAGGTCTTGAACCCACGGGCTCAGGCAATCCATTCACCTCAGCCTCCCAAAGTGTGAGATTACAGGCTGAGCCACCGAGCCTGACTTCTTTTGACTCTTTAATAGTAGTTATCCTAGTAGTCATGAGATGATAGCTCACTGATTTTGACTTACATTTCCCTGATGATTAATGATGTTGAGTACCTTTTATGATATTTCATGGCCATTTTGTATGTCTTCTTTGGAAAAATGTCTGTTCAGGTCCTTGGCCCATTTTTAAATTAGATTATTTCCTTTCTAGCTATTGAGTCATACGAATTTCTTATATATTTTGTGAATTAACCCCTTATTCAATATATGGTTTCCAAATAGCTTTGCCTGGATTTGAAGGAAGTTTCACATATTTCTCAAACTTTTTTTATCACTCTTAAAGATTGAAGTGGGTGGTAAGATAGAAACATATGTACCTCTTTTTTTTATTTTAAAGATGTGGGGTACAATTCAAGATTAAGTATACAAGTGGTCATTGTCATATGTACCCCTCTCATGTCTGGTTATAAAGAAGCAGTAGATATGTGGCTGGGTGCCCTTGTCAGGGAGTAGAGAGGAGAGGCTGGGGCCTCCTGAGGAAAGTCATTAGAGCCCAGCCTGGGCCTGACTCATAATAGCATCTATGGGGAAATTTGTTGACCAGTAAATATTGTTAAGATAAACTGGGCTTGTAAGAGTGATACCAGTATATGATACTCATGGAGTATTAGCTGATATGTAAAGTGATGAGATAGATGGGTACCTGGCATATCTATAGCCTAAGAAGAAAAATCATCCTTTTTGTTTTTTTACAGATGGAGAAAAAGAGGCATATAATGAATTAGTAGCTTGGCCAAGGTCGTTGTGAGAACACTTACCATGTGACCAAGCAGGGATTTGAAGCCATACAGCCTGACTCTAGGGTCTACATGTTTATCTACCATGCCAGACAGTATATTTCAAACTGAACAGTCATCCCTTCCTCCATGCCAACCTGCTTTTCTTCTAGTGTTTCCCCTCTCTGAGAACAGCCCCGCCACCTAAGCATGCATTTATACAGATCTGGGGAGCATCCTTGACTTGCCATTTTTCTTGCTCCCCACATTTAATCAGTGCCCCAATTTTGTCCAATGTCATATTCCTAGCCTTTCTCTCACTTGTTCATTTCTCTTCACCCGCAAGGCCACTGTCTTAGTTTAAGTCTTCATCGCCTCCTGCCGGGATCTCTCCTTCAGTCTCCTAGCTTGTCCTTCTACTTCCAATGTCTGTCCTACAATCTGATCTCTACACAGGTCCTAGAGAGATTTCTGGATTTCACATCTGACCCTTTCTGATTCTAAAACTCCTCGTGGATCCTCCATCCATGGCTAGAGCAGTTTTCCCACAGTGTGCCATCTTCTGCAGATCACTTAAGAGTGGCAGCGAGGAGATTGGATGGGACATTCATAGAGAAGGAATTGAACCATCAGTGATAGTTACTTCTTTTTAATTAATCCTTCTGTTAATCTTAGGAAGGAAGTCTCAATTCAGTATTAATATGTCTTCAACAACTTTCTAATTCTTGCCTACCTCAATTTTTAACCAAGACAGAGCAAGTAGTTGTAGTTAGCTAGAACTTAATGCCACTTCTTATTTTTTAATGTGTTTTTAAGACTTCTTCCTACCTTATGGCTCATGATACAAGTTTTTCCATTTGTGATAGTGATACAAAGTTATTTTTTAAAAAGGAGTATGTTTAAATTTTTAAAATACTCGTAATGAAATAATATTAATGGATATTAATATTCATAACAAAATAATTAATACAGTGATTAATTAATAGAACAAGTGAAGTAGTATAGTAGCCCCCTGTTATCCACAATTTCAGTTACCTGAGGTCAACCATGGTCTGAAAATATTAAATGGTAGATTCCAGAAATAATTTATAAGTTTTAAATGGTGTGCCTTTCTGAGTAGTGTGATCTCATACCTTGCAGTGTGAATCTTCCCTTTGTCTAGCATATCCAGGCTGTCTACACTACTCAAGTTGGCTTGATGATCAGAATGACTGTCATCGTAGAGTGGGCTTGTGTTCAGATAACCCTTGTTTTACTTAATAATGCTTTACTAATAATAACCCAATTATTAGTTATTGTTATGAATCTGTTACCATGACTTATTTATAAATTAAACTCTATCATAGGTATGTATAGAAAAAAGCATATATTTATAGGGTTCAGTACTATTTTTAGTTTCAGGCATTCACTGGGAGTCTTGGAATGGCATCTCCCATGAATAAGAAGAGACTAACTACTGTACAGCAAAAATAGATCATAGGAGAAGGAAGACTAAAGTTTGGGAAACCCTAACTATAGGCCTTTCTGGAACCTGCTCCCTGCCTGTGTTGCTGGCTTTAACTCTTCCATATTTCTCATATTTTAAATTGCTTCTCTACAATGATAAAGTCCTGAGCTGGGTCGTTGTCCTCACTGTTTTCTCCCTCCCTTCTTGTAGACATCAGAACCCAATAGGAGAGAAGACTAAATATTAGTCCATGTGTCCTGTAGCAACAGAGCTGTCATTGACAGACACAATTTCATTGAAAGCATAAATTGTTACATTGCTGGTCTCAGAATGGATTTCTGTTTTTTTTTTTTTTTTGAGTTGGAGTCTCACTCTGTCACCCAGACTGGAGTGCAGTGGCATGCCCCCAGCCACCACAGCCTTGACCTGCTGGGCTCCGGCGATCCTTCTGCCTCAGCCTTCCAAGTAGCCGGAACTACAGGTGCGCGCTACCACGCCCGGCTAATTTTTTTTGATTTATTGTAGAGATGAGGTCTTGCCAAATTGCCCAGGTGGATCTTGAACCCGCGGGCTCAGGCAATTCACTCAGCTCGGCCTCCCAAAGCACGGGATTATAGGCTGAGCCAACGAGCCTGGCCAGAATGTATTTCTTTTATTTCTCATCACACCTGTTCTTGGGGGTTTGAAGAGAACATGCATTTTGAGACCATAGCTTCTTACAGAGCCATGTGGATTTGTAGTTCTTGAGCTTGCATCCCACACTCAAAAGTTTCTCTGCTTCTTAGATCACTTCACTGTATTTTCTCATCACATTTTACTGCCTTGGCCCACCATCAACATTGTTTTCAATTCCTTCAAAGTGGTAAATATACATTTTAGTTGCTGAAGTGATATTCTTATAATAAGAAAAGTCATTAAAACAAGAGTCATAAGTTAAAGAAAATTAAAATGTATATGAAATTTTAAATCTGAAACACGAATTTTTCAGCAATTGAATGATTGTGACTGGCTACCTTCTGGTTTCTAGTGAGATGTCAATTTTTATTCCATTTGGCGTACTTTTGGTGGAAAATGTGGACTTGTACTTCCATATACCAGTGTTCTGGATGGTGTTAAATGATTGAAAAGTCTGAGAACAAACTCTAGAATTTGAAATGTCTTGAAGCTGGGAGGTAACCCCAAGGGAAAGGCACAGAAAGTTGAAGACCAATCCAGATGAGCAAACAATTCATAGAATGAAATTCAAGCCTTCTGACTCATCAGCCTCAGATAATTTCTCTCTATGATGACCACAGGAGTCCCTGGGTCCTGGGAACCTTTCTGATTCTGTGTGTGGCTTTGTCTCTGGTGGGGGGAATGAGCAAAGTCTGGAGATTCCTGCCTCCTGATGGCCTTCTGGAATCAGAGTTCCCTGGAGATGGACTGCATTTCTGCTGTTGCTTCCAGGAAGGGTAGTATAGAAGTCAGATATGAAAGACTGGCCTCTGGCTAGGCTGCCTTTAGGTAATGAAGCAGAAAAGACATTTGATGAGAAGCCACACATGTATTTTGTCTTCCTAGACTTTAGGACACTCATCAGCTTCCCCCAAACCTTCATTTCCCTCGGATGTTTCACTTGCACAGTCCAAAATGGAGTTGTGTTTTCAATGTGTTCCTGGGATGCCTGCAGCATTTATTGGAACCTCAAGCAGATGGACACGTTGTGTGATCTCCACTACCACTCTCTGGAAAATTTGTGATTAATATTCCACAATGGTTCTGGAATCCAGGGTGGCTTCTCAGTGACCTGGCTTCCATGGCTTCTCTAGGAGAGATCAAAGACTTCAAAATAGCCGGAGTGTGTGAAACGATTGGTGACTGTGCTCAGTTCTTCCACAGCTATTTGTTCTCAGAAGGCTGGCCTTTACATCTTTTTCCAAAAACTGTACACAGCATTCATTCTCCAGAGCAGTTGAAAAGCTAATAGACATTCTCATTTTATTCCACCCCTGACTATAGGCAGCACTATCGTTAGATGAGTTTGTCTGAATTCCATTTGCTTAGGACTTATGAAGTGAATAAATTTGAATTAATGCACAGCTTTCTGAGAGGGGGGAAGTTATGCTTTGAGAGGTTAAGCAATGTCTGTGTTAGTTTATATAAATGGATCTTTATGGTTGCAAATGTACTTATACTATGTTACCATATTGGTTCTATTAGTTTATATCAAATTTTAAGTGTGAGAATATACACATGGGGATTTCTAAAATGACTTTTTCCTTTTGAACACCTGGATATTTATGTTTCTTTGAGCTTCATTGTCAGATAAATATACTTTCTCTTTTAAAGATAACACTTGGAAGAAATACGCATCAATAAGTATGTATATAACAACTCAAATTCCCAACAAATTGCATTTGCTGTATTTGGTAACTCTGTAATAGTGTTTCTTTCCATAATAATTAGAGCAGAACTGAGATGTCATAAATGAAACTGATACTGCAAACTTAGTTGTTATTTGGGAGGGGGAGGGGCAGTGAGAACATGGCTTTTTTGGAAGTTGAATTTTTTGTTATTGTATTTTTATCTCTAAATGTTTATGAATGGAACTGATGTGAGTAAATTCATGAATGTTAATATGTTGATAGCTTCCACTTCCATAACACTTAGTTATTCTGTCCTTTATTACACTCTTATTGACGTTGATGGTTCAACAATTGGGGCTTTTAAACTAATGGAAGGCTTTCAACCAAGTAGAATGCCTTCATTACTAGCAAGCAGGGAGAGCTGAATGTGAATTGAGGTGGTTTAAACTGATCTAAGAAAACATTTTTACAAAAGACTAATATCCATAATTTATATGTTTATTTTCAGTTTTCCATGATTTGAATAAATTATAGCAGGGATTTATATTATTTGTCTTCTTTTTACATGCTGAGCCCAGTGCATTAGTCAAATTAGCTCTAATAACAAACCTGAGCTCTCAGGGGATTCACACACAGAAGTTTATTTCTTGCTCATGCAAATACCACTGTGGGCCTAGGAGCTCTCCAGGTAGTTCATTTCCAGTGAGTGACTCAGGGACCTAGTCGCCTTCTATTCTGTAGTTATATCATCTGGAAAATATAGCTTCTGAACCTACTACAAGAGGAAGAGTTAATGGGGGGACTCATAGCCCCCTCTCAAGTACTTTAGATAGGAAGTGACGCACATTACTTCTACTCGCAACTTTTTGGCCAAACTAGTCACATACCCACTTATAAGGAATGTTGAGAAATGTAGAAACTTGCATGGGCTGCTCCATAAGTACTACTACTCTCGTTACCTTAACATGTCACAGGTGCCTAGCAAAGGCTAATTGACAGAACAAGTGAATGATCCTTTTAAATAGTTTGACATTCAGAGCATGCTATTGCTATTCTAAATGGATAGAGGAGGAATTGAGAACTGCAGGGGGAACATTAACCTTAGAGGGCTTTTTGTGTATATTTGCACCAACATAGCTATAAGAGCTTGTTGCTTGTTTAAGTCTAAATGCCGCACAAGATTTTTGTTTTTGAGTTCCTGATACACAGAGCCTAAAAAATTCTGTTTTCTGATTCTAAAGACTTCTAAAGCAAACGGCATCTTGCAGTTTATTAGGTAGAAGTGTTTTTGAGCCTTCGCAGAGTGCATGGTGGAAATAGACCTTGTTAAGGTTACAGAGAAGGTTAACCTCCATTGACAAGATGAAATTGAAGTCGTTTTCTCTTGCCATAGAGCAGTTCCCCAGTCTGTATTATCAGCACAGAAGAGTGTATTCATTTTTTCCAGAGCATTATCTCAAATGAGGTGTCAAGGCACTACATGGATTTACCTTCTTGTATTATTTTTTATTTTGATGTTTAATTTTTTATCCCATTTATTTATTGTCATATGACATTAAAACATTAACCACAAAAATAAATGGGGAAGACTTAAAGAGAAAAATATCAGTCTCACAATTTTCCACCTTATTTCTTAGTAGTTGTTGCAAAATCCGTAAGAATGTCATTGTATTATAATTTCTAGTTTTTGTTTTCTTGACTTATGATATTTCATTTCCAAAACTCATGATGATTCAGGTCACTCAAACACAGGCGGAGCACCCACTAAATACAGGATGATGTACGATATAGGCATATTGCTATAGATGACTACTTCTCTATAATATATTGTTAAGTTGTAATTCTATAACTTATCCAACCAATATGGAGTAAGCGTTGGAATTGTTCACATTAGATTTCAAGCATAGATTCTGTCATCTCCAAGCTGTAGTACCTTCAGATAGTTACTTAATCATATTGAGCTGCATTTTTCTTATGTTGAGATGGCTAGGAGGGTTTGACTAAGATCTTAAGAGGCGCTAAGCAATGAAACACTGAGCACCTTCAGAATATCATACTCACTGCAACTTTAAATAACACAGAACTTGCTGTGTGTTGAAAATGAAATAATACTTTTCTAGATTTTGAAAAATTTTAGATATGCCTAGAAAAACATAATTTTTTTCTGTTCCATTTGTTTTACAGCCCTCTATGACTCCTCCCTCTAAACTACTAGTGCTAGATTTCTGAAATCTAGCACTACACATTAGGCACACCAGTGGTCACTATATTTGTTATCACTTAAAAAAAATCAGAAAGGCAGTTCTTTGTTTAAGATGCTAGATAGTGATTGAAAATTCTTTAGAGTTATTTGTTACCTTGGTAACCAGAGATGGACATCATGACCTTCTGTGATGTGCATGCTGTGACTTTGGTTGTCTCTTCCCCTAATTAACATCCTGGGAGAAATGCAAGAGTAAATCACCAGAGCAACTGGACCACTGCGATATTAAGTGCTAGAACATTCTGAATTATAATAATAATCATGATAATAAGGCCACATATTCTGTATCTGTCTTTTAATTGCTTAATTCTTCTAAGTGGAAATGGCAAAGTTATTATGATGTAGAAACTAGGGAGTGATTTATTTCTTATTTAAATTGGACTTTGTTAAGAAACCTGTTTTAGTCTATTGGGAATTGTGAGAGTTTCTTTGAAGAAGAACAACCTAGGTAGATAATTTTCAATACAGCCTAATACTATTAATATGCAGCACCAAAAATATGGATTTGCTTTACAGCCAGGGTTATCGTTATGCATAAAGCATTATTCTCTAAAGCCAGAGTACCCTGGTTGAGTCCTATTCTTTCACATTTTGTCACTCATTTGTGGACTCAGATTCGTAGGAGAATTGTTTTACTTGAACCAAGGAAGTCTAGTTAATGGGTACTAAAGGAGCTTTTTATAGAATTGTTAGACTTGTAAGCTGGCTTTCTGGTTTGAACCTGGAGGCCACATGTTTGGATTCATCATACGGTTCTTGAGTGTGAACCATGTAGCAATCAATTTATTCTTCCTGATGATTTTACATACAGTATGTTAGCTCAGAAAGTCCTTATAAAAACCTGCCCTTTGGGGTCTCTGCCAGACTAACAACGACCCTGCATTCTTTGTACAACTTGACTCCATTGCTTCCTCTCTCATCCCTGTTACCATCCCAACCCTGCAGTCCCTTTCCTAAGATTTGGGAATTGGATCTAAAATTTCGGTTCATCCTGGGCTAGTCTCTGAACAGAAAGATGTAAACATGGAGAAGCTGTGAGTGGGTATTTCACGCAGAGAGAAGCAGAAAGGGGAAGTGAGAGAACTTTTCCCAGGAGTGTGATGCCATCCTCGATTCTGCTTCTAGGCCCTTCCTGAGGTCTGGCTGCATTTAGTCTTTTGTATTCCATCAAGAACTTCCATAACTTAGAATAAATTCCATCACTTCTAAAGAAATGCCTTTACAAACACAAGTAGAGGTTGTTGTTCCTCTTTCTCATGGGAAGAAAACTGAGGTTAGAGGAAGCCAACCTTATTGCAAGTGTTGACGGCGGTGTTTCTGAACACTTTGTCAGGACTCCAGCAACCCAAGTGGAATTAGAATCAGAAACAAAAAGGGAATTTAGTGACTCACTAATCTGGGCATTCCAAGGTCTGATTTGCCTTTCAGCATGACTTATCAAGGATTCAACCAGAATCACTTGATTAAACTTCACTTTTCTTTGCCAACTCTTGACTTTTTTTGCTTGGTTTTGTCCTCAGGAGAAATATCTTTGTGTGAGAGGCAAGTTGGCCATTGACATTCCAAAGTAGTAGTGACACTACATCTTGTGGCCCTTGACAAAGGCTTCAGGGACCTCAGTCTCCCAGTATTCATAGCATTCCCTGAAAAAGGACTCTGATTGGCCAACTTGGGTCCTGTGCTCTTGAGTGGAATGTGACTGACAGGGTGTTGAATGAAAGCCGCTCCTGCAGCAGAAAATTGGAATTCTTTTTCTGAAACAAGAGAGAAGAGATGCAATCTTATTCAAAACATTTGCTTTTTTTTCTACCTGAGTAGAGAGGTAGATGATGTTTAGAGGTGTGACACACTCCCATATGCTATTTTCTTCCTTAGATTTTGGTCATTTTCTTTTCCTCCTGCTCAAAACAACAACAACAACAAAACAAACAAACAAAAAACCAAATCTTGATACAGATGATTAGGCATGAGCTTATTATTCAGATAACCTTAAATCCACTGTGATTAGAAAATGCAGTCCTTTTAAAGTGTGAGTACTTCTGTGATTGGTAGTGACAAATATGGCACATCTCACAATTACTTGGGTCCTAGAGTGGAAGCGTCTGCTCCTGGAGGGATGTTTTGAGGATAATTGTGACAACACAGTCTTTGATGCAAGCCACTCATTTAAATCACATTTGAGTGCCTCCTAACAGCTGGGCCTGGGGTTCTGGCTATGAACAAGACAGAAAAAGTCCCTGTATTCATATAGAGCTCAAGTTTCTAAGGGGAGAGATGGACATTAAACCTAGGAACAAATTTTTAAAAAAAATTTTAGATATTGAGTACAATAAAGAAAATAAAACACGGTAGTGGATCTGTTGTCCAGTATGGTAGCCACAAGCCATGTGTGGCTATTTAAAGTAAAATTAATTAAAATTAAATACATTAAAATGTGGAGGCCCTATCAGTCAAACAATCAGTCAAATCAGTGACATTTTACGCACCCAATGACCACATGTGGCTGGTGGCTACTGTGTTGGACAATGCAGGTATAGAACATGCTCATCATCATGCAGAATGCTGTTGGATAGTGCTGGACTTGCCGGTGACTGGAAAGATACACCAAGGGAGGTTTAGGAAAGGCCTTCCTGTGGAGCCGGCATTTAGGATAAGACCTAAAGCCACCCATGCAAAGACCTTGGGGAAATGGGCTTCTAGGCAGAAAGAACAGTACGTGCAAAGACCCTGAGATGGAAATGAGCTTTGCCTATTTGAAGATCCAAATTTGGCCTTTGTGTCTGATTGAGTTGGAGACACAGGAGAGAGCTAGATCAAGTATAATTTCAGGTATTTTGTACCAATGGGATGGGTTGCTTTAGCAAGGTAGTGACAGCTTTATTTAATTTAAAAAGGATGATTCTGGCTGCCTGGGGCAGGAAGGAAGCAAGGGTAGAAGCAGCACATAGATGACCTTCAGAAGCTTTTTTTTTTTTTGGAATTGGAGTCTCATTCTTTTGCCCAGGCTGGAGTGTAGTGGTATGCACGAACATGGCCACTCCAGAGTCGACCTTCTAGGCTCCAGTGATCCTTCTGCCTCAGCCTTCCGAGTAGCCAGAATTACAGATGCATGCTACCACACCCGGCTATTTTTATTTTATTGTAGAGACAAAGTCTCACCAAGTTGCCCGGGCTGGTCATGAACCCGTGGGCTCAGGCAATCCACTGGCCTTGGCCTCCCAAAGTGCTGGGATTACAGGCTGAGCCACTGAGCCCAGCCTTCAGAAACTATTTGATGAATGAAAGAACTGATGGAAGGCCCCCTGGGCAAGGGTGTTCATGTGTCCTTGTGAGGGCTTTTTGTGCCCTGGAGGACCCCCCAGTGGGTTTCCTAGCTGCCTTATCAAGCACCCCATCATGGCATTAGACTGAACAGCAGCCAGACTAGTCCCATAAGAGCTCAGGCCCTTGGATTCTACACAGTTCCCCCAACAGTTCTTCCTGTCTCTCTAGGTCAGAGTGTGGCTCACTATTGGGTACCCTCAGCCCCTTCAAGCTCCTGCCTTGTCCTAGGACCACTGCTGTGGTGGGAAACTCACTCCACTCTTCCTTCATATTCCTTCAACTGTCTTTACTGAGTACCTGTTTTGTACTATATATTGTATTAGGTACTGAGATTACAGTGGATGGGAAGAAAGAGCTGTAGTCCCTGAAGACGTATATATCTCACTGCAGAGTGGAGGCCCTATCAACCAAGCAATCACTCAGATAAGTGTGCCAAGGCCCCTAGGCTAAGTACTGTACAGGACAGACTTGTGAGACTTCAAGATCCCAGTCAAGGAGGTCCAAGGCAGCTGCCTGAGGACATGATAATCGAGCTGGATCCAAGGAGGATTGAAGATAGTGTAAGCAGAAGGTGGAATGAGTGTTCTGGTCAGGGGACCAGCATGAGCAGAGGCCATGTGCACGGAGGATCATGGGGCAATGGAGGGAACAACAGAGACAGGGGGTGGGAGGAGGAGGGAGGGCTGAGTGAAAGGAACAGAGGCAGGTGGTGCTAGGTGTGGTTGACCAGGAGGGCAGGGCCTCATCTACTGTGCTAAGGATCTTGTCTGCATCCTAAGAGCAGTGGGAAGTCCCTGAAGGACTGCATGCAGGGAGATGGCCCACTCAGCTCCACATTTCTGGGAGCCCACTCTGTCATAAGGAGATGGGGTTGGAGACCCTTGGAGTGTGTATACGCAGGGATCAGATTTGGAAGCTGACTGTGTCTTCCTCTTGCCTTTTTCAGACATTTCCCCTTCCCTTTCCTACCACCATAGTGACCACTTTCATTTGTTGGAATCCTGTTATGTAGAAAATACTGATATACAACCATTTAAAATCCACAAACAGGGCAGTTTTAAACAGTTCAATCCAATACTGGGTGTCAGGTACTGAATGGAGTGCCCTTTACCCTTTGTTCATTTATTCCTCTGGATGTCATTTCAATGTGGGTGGTTGTTAACCCATGTTATGGGATAAGGTAGCTGAAAAGCTATGGCTTGGAAGCGGGCTGAGATTTGAACCCATATGCTGGAGTTAGATACTTCATTCCAAGGCTTTTAAAATTAAAAGCCAAGTGGCCAACTAGGCCTGCAGAAAGCTGCAGTCCAAGGCCTGCATAAGTGGCTTGTTAAATAGGCCATTAATACTTGTATTTGAGTATTCTCAGAGGCTGGAGATTCCAGATGGCTGGGAGAGGCATATTCATTATCTGTTTTTGTAAAGGAACTATGACACTTGGGGAATTATAAATGAGTTAATGTAATGTTAATAGTTAGAAATATTCTGGAACAGATCATTATAAAATCAATTTTCACATATGAAGAGAAAATGAGATTATCAAGTAGTAACCAGACAGCACTAGACCTTTGGAGAGGGGCATGGCTGAGTAGCAATATAGGTCACTTCCCCATAGGGTACATATTCACTGGGAGATGGATATTTGCTTGACTCATTTGGAAGTAGTGTTCCAACTAATCTTTATTTTTTAATCTAAGTTGTAAAAAGCTGGACATTATCCCAGAGCAGGGAAGAGGAAAAAAATAAGGAAAAGAGGAGAGAACCAAAACACATTAAGACCTACTGTAGGCTCTGTGCCCATGGCTTTTATATGCTTTATCCCCTTCATTCCTTAGGAATGCCTAAAGAGGTAGGTGTCACCACTCCCACTTCACAGAAAAAGAAACCGAGTCTGAGAAATGTTAGGGTGCCCTTAGGAAGTAAGCATAATTTCATTCCTCTCCACTAGCGTCCTGCACCCTTGCTTTCATGGTGGCACCAGCCTGGGTTCTTGCTTCATGAATGGAACACAGAGTTGAATACATGCAGATGAAGGAGCCAATAGGAATCAGGAGACCCATCCAGATTCTTCCCCTGGCTTGAATTGACTTGCCGGGGAGGGAGTGGGAGGGCTCTTCCTAGCTGGAGGTGAAATACAAAGTGGTCCAGACAAGGACTATTGTGTCCATTCTTTCCTCCTGTCACCTTTGACAGAGGCCCTCCATGCATTGTGCTTAGTGCCAGGGATGTGTTGGGGAGAAAGGCACCAGGGTCTCTGGGAAGGACAGATGCTCCCGGGATCCAGGGATGCATAGGTGCCTGCTTGCCCTTAGGGGGCGCACCAATGGAGTGAATGCCATAAAGGAAAGGGCCATAGAACCCTCTGTGGTTTCTTGATTGGCAAGAGGTGATTCAGAGGAGGCTGGTTACTGGGAAGGAGAAAGACTTCGTGGGAGTGGGAGAGCTGGGAGAGCCCCCAGCCTTGCAGGTGAGGTGGAGCTCATCACCACAGATGCCTGGGATTGAGTTCTTACTTGTCTTACCTGTGCTGGATGCTATGATAGGAGCTTGAGACACAGCTGTGATGGAATTCACAGTTAATACATTTTACAGATAAGGAGATTGAGGCACACATCAGGAATCTATAAATATCCTGTTATCCTATATTTTATGTTTCTCTATCTCCTCCTCCTCCTTCTCTGTCTTTCTCTCTCTCTCTCTCTCTCTCTCTCTCTCTCTCTCTCTCTCTCTCTCTCCCCTTTCCTGTTGGTCCTGTTTCTCTGGAGAACCTTGACTAATATAGTCACTTACTGAATGGGCACTTGATTTGCTGCTGACCATGTGTATGTGTTGTGGATCCAACTCCCAGCCTGGATTTCAGAAATGGACTTGGACTTGTTCTCAGGTTTAGTGGTGAGTAGATGTGGAGAGAGGCTCAGTTCCACCTTTCAGGGAGTTCACAGTTGGCTGGCTCTATAGCATGCACACACAGGAAACAGAGAACTTTCAAGGCAGAATTTAATTTCCAAGCTAAAATGTGGGGAGCAGATTCTTTGGAGAAGGTCCTTTACAGTGGTGCCTTGTGGTTCTATTATACAACTTACTCTGCAGGAAGAGGAAGCGAAACTACCCTCAAAGACTGTCTTCAGCCTGGATTGCACATTTGACTCTTTGGGAAGACTGAAAGAATCCTGATGTTTGGGCCCTGTCCAGTAATTCAGATTTCATTGTTCTGAGGTTTAACCAGAGTTGAGAAGCACTGCCTTGGGACATCTTGATTCCTGAGATTAGGTGCTTCTCACCTGAGAAAGTGAAGGGGGAACCAGGGTAGGGTTCAGGAAAGGAGGGCTTGCAGACCATGTCCTGCCAGCTGCCTGTTTTTGTAAATAAAGTTTTATTGGAACTTTATATAGCCACACACCTTTATTTATGTATATTGCACGTGACTGCTTTCATTAAAACAGCAACATTAAATGTTGCAACAGAGACTGGCTTACAAAACTTGAAATATTTACTATCTGGTTCTTTTCAAAAAAAGTTTGCCAACCCCTAAACTGATGAGCTTTGCAGGATATGGGTGGTATGGGAGGAAGCTGGGCCACCATTAAGAGGGTAGCACCCTTTCTTCTGGTTGAGATATTGCCTTGGAAACCTTTTCAAACTGAGCCTCTTTGCCTTCTAGTGATCCTTCCTGTTGAATCTGAAGCTTGGCTCTTTGGTGACAGGAGCCCAGCTGGGCTGGGGAGAAGGACTTACCTGCTAGAGTCTACAGTTGGCAGAGAGGTAGAACAATCAATTGCTTCCCCTCATGATATCTCTATTAGAACTGAAAATTGCTACTTTCTGTGACAATGGCATTGAAGAAAGGAACTCTGTAGGCAAGCAGAATGCCCAGGTAGCCTTGGGGAAGCTGTAAGATTGTTAAGGTATCACAGAGACAGGAGCCTTGTTCTCTTCTTCTGATTGTGATAGCACAGATGGCAATTCTAGCAACTTCTGGAGTCACCTTTACCCCTCTCTTCTGAACCCACTTCTCCATCCAAATTTGTGACAGAGACCATGCAGCAATATGGCCTTACCCCAGCCCTGATGAGTCACTGCTTATAGTGTAATCTCCATAACCTACTGAGCAACTTTTCCAGGCATGACATGGCCTGGAAGAGTTGATTGCAAAGACGGGTCTTTGGAACACAGGTCCTGTCAGAGATCTGTTGACCAAATGGATTTTGACATTGTCATTCAGTCAGTCAACCAATAACTGATGATCGGATGCCATTTTGCTAGGGACTGGGAACACAACAGTCAGGTACACACAGACACAGTTTCTGAAGCAGTGGAACTGGAGTCATGGGTGAGTTGTATATTGCTAAAACAAGCACACATATATAGGTAAAGTGAACCCCATGTTACTGAGATGGAGAGCTATTCAGTCGGCTAAATTTGGGCAACGCTGCATATGATGACCGCCAATATCAAAGTGTAAGTAGTACATTCTCAGAATAAGTTAAAGGCACTGAGAAGTTTCTCCATGAAGAAACCTGTTTGCCTCTCCTTACATTCAGTTTCCCCTGTATTTCTCAATCTTAGTTCTTCTTAAAAACTGTTTTCCTTATGAGTATTCTGTAGAAAATGACTTTCTGTTCCATAGCCCATACTTTAGAAATGCTGTTCTGGAACACTGCAGGGAAGTGCTGCTCCTGGGGTTGCAGCTAGTGAGCCACTGGGATGCTCAAAGGGAATATATCACTCTAATTTCTGTTTACTTTTAGCATCATTTTTGTAGTATGTTTTATAGTGTGCACATGTTGGTGTTATATAATGATAGGCAGTACACATGAGTTATAAATAAATATGCATGTAGAAGATACTGCTCAGAAATGTTCTAGTGAAAGGAATGCTTGATCAAAAATGCTTGGAGTCTCTGATCCAGAAAATAAAGTCCAGGTGCCTTGATGCAGCATTCAGGACCATCTCTGCTCTGACCCCACCTGGCCTCCTCTCTGAACTCATTACTATCATCTCATTCAGTCAGTCTGAGATACTTCCTGTTCTCTTCCCCCACTTACCTGCTTCCATGCCCTGGCTTCTGCTGTCTCTCTCCTCATCTGAGTATATTCTCATCCTCTAGTTTTCAAGGCCTAGCCCTTGTGCACCTTTGCTGAAGATGTCTTCCAACCAGAGCATTAAAAAATTTTTGTTTCTGTCTCTCAAATATTTCATGGTACCCTACTGTGGGGATTGGCCACAGTAGGCTAAATATTTTTTGTAATTTTGTAAATTTCTGGTAAAGTTTTACTGGAACACAGCCAGGCCCATTCGTTTCTGAACTGTCTGTGGCTGCGGTCATGCGCCAGCAGTACAGTCGAGTAGCTATAACAAAGCCTAAAATATTTACTGTCTGACCTTTGACAGAAAAAGGCTGCCAACCCATGCCCTTTGAATCACTTTTAGATACTCACTCATTGAACCACTACATTCTGAGTCTGCGGCTGGGCCAGGTTCTGGTGAACAGCACATCTACCACTCTGTCTTTATTATTTTATATGTCACTTTTTGTCCCCTGGATTAGTTAGTTCCCTTGTGCCCCCATCACACTTAGCAGGTCATCAGATATACCAACAAAATAATTCATTTACTCTGACCCCATGGGCAACAAGAATTCAGAAATATGGAGGTGACTTGGACTAAACTTGTCATTTCCTCGATTGATCATATGGACAAAGCCATTGGGGCTCATAATTATAGCAGTGCCTTCCAAGGACTGAGAAAGGATTGTTCTTGTTTGTATTGAATCAGCCTTTTCAAAATCAATACAGAGCGCACAAATGGATTTGGGGAGGAAAAGCAGAACACACAGGCATCCCTGGTAAATGATGAGCGCCACTGAGCAAAATCTTGCTTAGGTTTTCATCCTTACTTCATTTGCATTCTGGGCAGTGCAGATTATTCAATTAAATGACAGTTTTGAAGCTGCCTCCAGAGAGTCTATGCATGAACCATTATTGCATTGTCCTTTATCAAGCAGGCTGAGACTTTATTCTGCTAATTGAATTTCCAGTTACACTAAACAATGGAGGTAAAGGCTTGAGTTTTGGAAAGTATTGCTAATCTGTGAAGCACTTGGGTCTTTGGAAGATTAAGACTTCCCTTAACATGGTGCTGTGGATAGAAGTGCTATTGACATGTTGCCTAGAAAGCAGATTCCTCAAAAGGGGGAGCCTTCCCCTTGGCGTTGTGCAGTTTTCTGTCAAGGTATTTCTGCACAATAAGGAACTCCCTTGGCTGGTGTTACAGAAGAAAAAGAATAATTTCTTTTGTTTCAGGGTGTGATATCACAATAAACTGTACTTTAAAAATTGGTTTGGGATGAAATTGATTACCTTGAGTTTTGTTTCTATGAAGTTATTGAATCAACTTAAAAAATTAAAAGGTATTTTTGTGACTTTAATTTTTTTAAATTGAGGCATGAATTTCTATATGGAAAAATGCAGTTATTCTGCATACAATTCAGTGAATACTGACAAATGAATACACCTGAGTAATCCATGCATCATCAAGATATAGAACACCTGCAGCACTCCAAGAAGCACTCTTTTGTACCTCCCCAGTTGACTCTCACCCCCACCCCCTTAGAAGCAACCCTTAATTGCCATCATTATTGAATAATAATTTTGCCTGTGTTAGAGCTTTATATAAATGAAATCACGCATATGTACTCTCTTGTCTCTGGCTTCTTTCACTCATAATGTTTATGAAATTCATTCATATTTTTAGTGTATGAGTAATTGGCTCCTGAGTAGTAGTTTACTGTATGAATATATTGCAAGTTTATTTATCTTCTCCCCTGTTAATGGACATTTGGGCTATTTCTAGTTTTGGGCTATTGTGAATGGGGCTTCATGAGCATGCACACAAATATTTGTGTGGACATATGTTTTCATTTCTCTTGGATAAATACCTAGGAGGGGAATTGCTGGGTCATACAGTAGATATATGTTTAACTTTATAAGAAGCTGCAAAATATTTTTCCAAATTGTTTGTACCAGTTTATATTCTCATAAGTGGTCTATGAGATTTCTGGTTACTCCACATCCTTGGCAACAATTAATATTGTCAGAATTTTAAATTTTAGCTTTTCTGATGTATATAAAATACATCTGACTGGGGTTTTATTTTGCACTTTCCTGAAGACTAATGATGTTGAAAACATTTCGCTCTGCATATTGGCCATTCATATACCTTCCTTTGTAAGGTGTCTGTTAAATCTCTTGCCAATACTGTGATTTATCTTTAAGCTGAGTTATAGAAATTCATTACATATTCTGGATACAGGTCATTTGTCAGATGTGCATATTATGAATATTTTTTCCTCAACAGTAGATTTCCTATTTGTTTTATTAACAGTGAATGTGCTGACTAGAAATTTTGATTTTCATAAATTCCAAATAATTGATATTTAAAATTAGAAGTACTTTCTGTATCCTAAGAGATCAATGCCTACCTGAAGGCCACAAATGTATTCTTCACTTTTTTCCTAGAAGTATTACAGATTTAGTTTTTACATCTATGGTTATCGTCCATCTTGATTTAATACACATATGATGTGAGTTAGGGGTTGAGATTGTAGTTTTTATATGTGTAGACATTTATTCCAGTACAATTCATTGAAAATACTTTCCCCATCGACTTATCTAAGCATCTTTATTAAAAGTCATTTAATTACGTATGTACAACTTTATTTCTGGATGCTTCTGTTCCAGTGATGTGTTTGTCTATTCTTATGCCAATACCATACTGTTTTGATTAACTAGATTTAGAATAAGGCTTTAAATTTTAAAAAAAAATTGAGCCCTTGGATTTTTTTCTTCTTTTTATAGATTGTTTTGGTTTATTAATATTTTTTATTTGAACACTGTAAGTATTTCACTCCATTTTATTCTTGCTTGCATAGTTTCTGAGGAGAAGTCTGGTGTAATTCCTATCCTTGTTCCTCATAGGTAAAATTTCCTCTCCTTCTGGATTCTTTCTTTTTGATTCTCTGCAGTTTGAACATGATATGCATAGGTATAGATTTTTGTAATATTCATTGTGTCTGGTATTCTCTGAACTTTCTCGAACTGTGGTTTGGTTTTTGTCTTTAATTCTGGAAGAATTCTCGACCATTATTATTTCAAATATTTCTTCAATTTCCTTCTTTCTTTCTTCTCCATCTGATATTCCCATTACATACATGTTACATCTTTTGTGATTGTACCACAGTTCTTGGGTAGTCTGTTCCTTTTTATCCACTCTTCTCTTTGCTTTTTAGTTTGGGAGTTTCTGTGAACATATCTTCAAGCCCACTGATTATTTCCTCAGTTATGTTTAGTCTACTGATGAACCATTAAAGACACTCCTCTTTTCTGTTACAGTGGTTTTTAAATTTATTTATAGCACTTCATATTGGTTCCTTCATAAAATATTCACCTCTTTACTTTTAATACTCATCTATTCTTGCCTGTTGTCCTCTTTTTTCTATTAGTCCCCTTAGCATAGTAATTGTAGTTATGTTAAGATCCCGGTCTGTTAACTCCACCCATACTTGCCATCAGTCATCTTGCATAGTAGATATGAGCACAGACTCTGAAGATAGGTTGCCTGTTTTGAACTCTGCTTATCACTGTGTAATATTTGGCAGGGTACATGCATTTTCTATACCTCAGTTTTCTAGGTTGTGAAGTAGGAATACTCATAAAATCTACTTAATAGCATTGTTAGGAGATTCAAATGAGTTAGCACATGAAAAGCATTTAATTTCTTTTTTTAAAAAAATGCAATTAGCATAATAACATATAAAGAAAAAGCACTTAATTTCTGTCACAAACGAAATGTTCTATATATTGCCAAATAATAATGATATAGCCATCTGTAAAACATGCCACCATGCTCCCATCTGAGGGCCTTTCCCTTTGCTATTCTCTGTTTGGGATGCTTTCCCTAGATGCCCATGCCACTGGCATCCCCCCTCATCTATCCTCTATATAAGTGTCATCATAGCAATAAGACCTTCCCAAGCACCATATGTAGACACACAGACTTTCTATTGCTGTTATGCCCCTTACCCTGTCTTATTATTTTTCTGTAACAAGTATGATGATCTGATATATTACATAGTGTTATTTTTTGTTGATTTTTCAGCCTCCTTCAATTTAAGTGTAGGCTGCATAAGGGCAGAGTCTCTCTTCAAAATTTAAAGAATTAAAATATGTTTAGGACATTTCCCTCTATATTCACATAAGGAAGTGCTGTGTTGCTCCTTAAATTCATGTTTTCCAAAAATATTTAAAGACATTGGAAAATATTTACATAACACTATCATATTTGTACAAAAAAAATTGCCAAAGACGGCATGCAAGACTTAAAGAGATTTTGTGAGCAGACCAGGGTCTGCAAGTGGAGGGGACAGCATGTGGCCTGTGCCCAGGTCTGAGTTCACAGTCCTTTTCCTTAAGTCTAATGTAATTTTTTTTTAATTTACTTTTTCTTTCAGTATGAATATTTCAATGCTGTGTTGATCAATGAAAGAGACAAAGATGGGAACTTTTTGGAACTGGGAAAGGAGTTCATCTTAGCCCCAAATGACCATTTTAATAATTTGCCTGTGAATATCAGTCTGAGTGATGTCCAAGTGCCCACAAACATGTACAACAAAGGTAAGTCTCCCTGCTGCTTCTTCTTTTGGAGGGTGAAGAATTGGGGTTTTGGACATAGGGGTTTTGCAAAGTGCAATTACAAGTTGAATGTGTCAAGCTTCAACTGGATAGGTGAGGCGTATACTTGTTCTGCATGGAAATTCTGGGCTTGCTGTTTTCCCATGGTTGTTTATATCACAGTCTCTAACCTGTTGTCCAGAGTTTGGCCAGCATTTTCTGTAAGGAGCCAGAGAGTAAATATCTTAGACTTTGCCAGCCATTAGGTCTTTTAAAATTATTCAGCTCTGCTGTTTAGGCACAAAAGCAGCTTTAGACAATACGTAAATCAGTAAACCGATACATCTTTTTATCTACAAAAACAGATGACTGAATTTAATGTGCAGACTGTAGTTTTCTGACTCCTGAAGTAGTCCCTTTCTTTTCTTCCTCCATTCCCTGGAATGGTATTTAAGGAATAGAGAGCTCCTAGGGTTGCAGTGGTATCAGTTGTGGTCTTTCCTCAGAGTACAAAGCAGCATGGACCTTACCAAAATTCTCTATTTCCAGGCTTGTGTACCTCAAATCCAGTCGTCACATAGACACTAGTGTTCTTGACTCCAAACCCCCATCTGCCCATTTCAATTGGGATTACAGTGACCAGTGACTGGGCTTTGGTGTCAGATAGCTTTTGGTTAGACCCTGTGCTCTACTTCTTTCTAGCTGTGACCTTGGGTATATCTTTTTAGATTTTAGTTTCCTCATCGCTGAGATGTGAATAATAATCTTTCCCACCTCATGGGGTAGTTGTGAGGACTAACTAAGATGATGTTTATAAAGGGCTTAAGTTGTCAACATTTTCTATCATTATTGAGGAGGTTTTTGCACTATTTTGTCAAACTTGAAAGGCTCCTAAACAAAGAGCTGTCTTCCTAGAAAGATAAATCAGAAAGTTGTGGCATCTTCAAAATAAAAATTTACCCCATTATCTGCCATCAAGTTTTCTGAGATATCAGAGGCTGTTTCCTATCACAGAATCCAGTTTCAGAATCATATATGAGAGCTCAATAGTCCAGAGTACTGCCTTCCTCAGAGGGTTATTGAGAGGTCACAAAATGAGGCGTGTGTAGCCCATCGTGCAACCGTAGCACACAGAAAATGTTCAGTGCTTTTTGGCTGTCATTGTTATTATTGAGAAATAGCATGAATATAAATTTCACTTCTAAATTGTTCTAGATCACTATTTAGGGAGTTTGGTGAGTGATTAAAGAGCTCCCAATTCACTGTGTCTGAAACATTTTCTTGTGCCTGTTTTTTTGTGGCGGAATACCTAATGTCTCCTTTTCCTGGTTTGTCTGTTATCCGATAAAAATTTTACCTGTTATTCAATGGAGGCAGTACCCCATTCATCAACTGTCCTGGCAGTCACTGGAGATCCCATGGTAAGCCAGTCATAGCCCCTCCTTCAAGGGCTCACAGCTTAGTTGGGGGACAGACAGGTAATGAGATAATTAGAATACCATGTGTCACATATTGGCCACAGTGAGATGGCAAGGATGGGCTCTGTTTCACTTGTTCATTTGGGTAGGGCCACACGTTTGTTTTTTTTCTTCCTCCCTGTTAGAGAAAGTGATGTCAGTCTAAACATCCCCCAGAGGGCTCTGGACTGGCCCATATCCTGTGACCTAATCTTTACTGTGGACTCTTCCTCAGGGTACAGATGGAACCAAGCCCTAGAGGGCTGAGCTCAGCTTTGTTTGGTGGAGTTTAGTCCTCCATGGTGATCTTGTCAGATGATGAAGTCCTAAATGAAGCTGCTGCTTCTTTTGTGGCCAGAAGAAAGCCATCTTCTGCATTAAATGCATTCTCAACTAAAGTTTAAAAAATGAACAAGATTTTACAGAGCAATTTCAGACATAAAGCAATTTAGAATGATCTTTTAAGATATGACAGTTGCTTTGAGGTTGCTTGAGCCATTAACACCATTGTAGAGATTTAATTGCACCTTGAGCTTTAAAGGACTAACTGTACCTTTTGATGGTGGTAACACACAAGGGACCCACACCACCATTGATCACATAGGCTGTAGAATTGTGCTTGTGAGGATTACTGGGCAGAATCTTCAGAGACAATCAGATTTCTTGAGCCATGGGAGGTAAATCATGATATTTAAAGTCATCCTCAGCTGTCCTTGTGGGGTCTGCCTATCACCCCTGCCTAGAAGTCATCGTTACCCAGTCAGGGGTGTGGGCCAGGGTCCACCAGGTGCTCTATCTGGTCTCAACCAGGCAGTGAGTAGCTGCCCAAGGGCAGAGGAGGGCTGGAGACTTCAGGCAAATTCCTGTCTCCACACTACCTAATTCAAACCAGCCCCAAACATACATTTTTCTTTTCAAGCATCAGAAATACATTTAATGTTTAGAAGGCCCTCCAGCTCAGATCTAGTTATTGATGACATGTACTCAAAGCACATGTTCAGAGCTTGGTCACTGGCTGTGTTGTTTTGGGGTTGAAGATCCTGCCCCCAACAAAGAAAACCAATATGGGATTATCCTCACCTGGCAGCTTGGACCTCTGTGGGCACACAGCAGAGTAGTTTGATACTTGCTTAGGAGCTGCTGTGCACAGAGTCCTTGTCCTAGGTGAAACTGGCTGCTAAACTCTCCCTGCTTTCTGCAGTCTGCCAACTACCTCCTTGGTTGGGCCTTGCAACCAGGCACTTTAGTCAGGATAGTGCTCTCCTCTGTGGTTGAGGTGCCTTTCTCTTAGGCACTGAAAGAGACTGCAGCTTCAACATTAGTGACACCTGAGAAAGCTGCACCCCTGGGAACTCAAAGAGCCATCTTCCCAGAGTCTTTAGAAATGTGTCTTAGCATCCTCAGGGTGCCCGATGCAATGACTTTTTCATGAAACCTCTTCAACGTACGTTCACCAAGTGTCTGCTCTGGCATCCCCAGCCTGTGATTTTCACCATCTGGGAGACTTTGAAGACTTGTGGCCGATTCCTTTAGAGCTGTGAATGACTACATCTCCTCCATGAGTAAAGCAAGAGGCAGGAGGCTTTTGTGAGAACTGTTGATGATCTGGCAGAGGATTCAAATAAAGCTGAACTATTTTTAAAGTACTTGCTAAGCGGAAATGATATGAAATTTATGTATATATACATATACATACATACATATATTCACTCACACATATATGTGCATATACACATATATGTTATATGAGTGTATGTCTGTGTCTGTGTGTGTTTGTATATGTGTGTGAGTGTGTTTGTATATATGTGCATGTGTGTGTGCGAAAGAAAATGCTTTGCTCCCAACTTACTCCTTCATTTCACTTTCCATCTCAGCCCACCCAGGTGAGACCCTCTTCTGTTCATTAGGCATACCTTTCTCTTTCTTCCACTGTATCTTGTTTCATCCTCTCTATTTCTGTTATCCATGCCCCTCTTTCTGCTTAACCAAATGCCCATTCTTGAAAACCAGCTCCAATACAACCTCCTTAGTTCCATTAATCTTGTGTTGTGTAAGTGACTTTGGTGTATTACTTTGTTCTAGCATTGCTTTGCTCTAAGTGTGCATAGCATACAGTCTTTCCTTCTCCACTGTGAGTCTTCTGAGGGCAAGGGCCCTGCCAATTCAGCCTAGTGTTCCCTTTCATTCTGATGCCATGCTCTCTTTTCACTGGTGTTGGGCAGGGTGGAGGCTACCGATGTCTGTGTCTCCCAGGCCATGAGAGGCCAGTCAGTGCTATAGTGCTCCCCCAGTGCTTGCAAGCAATAGAAACATACCTTGACTGGTTTAAATGGAAAAGAAACTCTGGGAAAGGAAACTGGGTGGCTCACCGACTCTCCAAGAATGCTGGAGAATAAGCATAGAAAATATCTGGGAATGAAGGGAGGATGGGGCCAGAGTCATACCTAGAGCCAACCTGATGAGGACCCACTACCCTCATGGCTTGGCCCCTCCCCTATCTGTAAGTGCATAAAATGTCTGCACCTCGTTTTCCTCATCCATAAATTGGGGATGATAGTCATAATGAGCTGTCTTAGGGGTTATGTTGAGGATTAAACACTTAGGTGAATGCCCAGCACATGGTGGCCACCCAGGACTTGAGTGCAATGGTCCGAATGTTTGTGTCCCTTCAGAATCTGTAGATGGAAACCTAATCATCATTGGTGATTACCCATGATGTGATGGCATCAGAAGGGGTAGAGGAGGAGCTGGAACTCCAAGACTGAGGGGGAGACTGTGGAGCAGGGCAAGGTGGGTTAACCCCAGTGGAAGTAGCAGTAGCAGAAACAGCCAGGCCTCTGTCGGAAAGGTCGCTATGGAGCATGGGAGGGCTGGCCAGGTGGTGAGAGGCTGTGGGAGTCATCAGGAGGTCATGGAAACTGTGGAGACAGGTAAAATATGACCGAAAACTTTGCCAGGAGGAGGTCTGTGATAGAATGTGGGTCCTATTCACACTGAAGAAGAAAAAGGAGGAGTTGAGGGCCTGGTTTAGAGAAAACCCAGAGGAGAAGGATAGTACATGGCCAAGACTGGGTGGCTAAAAGGAGAGTCCTTGGGCCTGGGGCTCCAGAGAGCAAGTTCCAGTGACCATGTCAGCTTCATGAGGGCAAGAGCCCCAGCATGATACCTGCTACATTGCAGATGCTCAATAACTGCTTGTTGCAAGGTGAGGGAATAATTGAAGATGGCAGTTTAAAAAATCTTTCTACTTTGTGCTTGCACAGTTGAAGAAAAAGATGTAGGAAGTAACCCAGTCTCAATTCCTCTTCCTTCCAGTGATGGAGGGTGTCAGGAAGAGGTGAACTGCAGTAGAAGAGGCGAGACGTGAGAATAGCAGGGATACAGCCTAAACCATGCCTTCCGCTTCTAGACTTCCCCAGCAGGGTTCCCAGTCAGGCTGAATCTAGGTGCAAAGCTATGCTGTGCTTATGGCCCAATTCCTAAAAATTAAAAATGCTCCATGTAAAGGTAGATCCATAACCACCATTGCAGGCACAAGAGGTCAATCTGTCTCTTACAATCCAATAAGTTCTTTTAAAAAGCCCAAGCAAAGAGCAAATGTCTGATGAGGTAGAACTGGGTCCCCTCCCTAGCAGCAGAGTATGTGCGCTACTGTGGAGATGGGCAGGATCGCTGTATTTAGATTTGTCAGATGTCTCAACCTACTTTTCAAGTGTTGGTTTTGATAAAACGCAAAATGCATTTTGCCAAGCACTTTTCCCCTTAATTACATGTGTATATTTTGAGGGAAATTTAATCCATATGTTTCTGATTTGTTTACACGGAAATCATTAAAATGTTGCTTTCCAAGAGCCATTTGATGTGCAAGAAGGCTCGCGAACCTTTTAAAAAGCTGTTTAATCTTTTTTGCTTTCTCTTTTGTTTTTTTTTCCCCTTCACACACGTGTGTGTGTGTGTCAGCGACAGAAAGACAGAGAAAGAGAGAGAGAGACCATGCCCAAGTGAGCAAGTGACTCACCCCAGGATGTCAAAAACACATCCTGGTCCTAAATGGCTTTTCTTCTTGGGATTCTGAACTATACCATTTGGAGTAGGCTTGAATCTTGCTTCCATGTCTGTCTCCCAGGCCTAATTTAATACAATGATAAGATAGTCTTGAATTGGAATTGGGAATCAAGATCAGAGGGATTAGGCCAGAGGACATTTCTGTGACCCAAGAGAAAGACACTCAAGAACTTCCTCCCACGTGGCCTGTTGGTGCCTGCAGTTCTCACCAAGATCTAGTGAACTTTCCCAAGCTGCAGTTTGGGTTCCAGGTACCCTGTTCCAAAAGTGTAAGCACAATGGAACTAAGGCGTTTGGCAAGACACACAGATATTGCCGCTGAAGTGACTCCACAGTTGTCATCCTAAAGTACACATAGTTTTTCTCTTCTACTTTGGAGGTTATATTTTTATATCATAGAATAACTATCTCTGATTTTAAATTCACAGATTGGGTAGCTGAGTTTCTTCCTATTGGCAATTCCTTCACACTTCTGAATTTGTATGTGTGTCCACATGCATATCCACATGGGTCTGCATAGACGTGTATGCTCGTGTGTGCATACATAGGTTCGTGTCTGTATTTTCTCAAAAGTGGTGTTAGTGGAAGAGGGTTGTCATGTGGCCCTTCATGGCCCCTCAACCCTCTGCTTAGGCTTATGTTTAGCCTAGAAGTTGCACTTGATCAATGACTAGATAGATGGATAAATGGGTAGATGATTGGATGGGAGGAAGAGTGAGTTACTTACAAAGAGCCATGCTCTGTACTGAGCATTTTAACTGCATTATCTCAGTGACAACAACCCCAGTGCTGAAGGCAGCAATCCCATGTCCATCCTCCAAGGCAAATCTTCCATAGCCTCTGTTCTAGAGTCTGGTCCAAGGACATCACGTGGGGTAAAATTCAAAGGCATCACTTCAGATGCCGGGTGATTATTCCCCAAAATGCAAGTGGGAAAGGAGCTTATACCTCTTGCCAAAGGCTTTCTGAAACACTGTTCTTGTCCCTGGTCCCTTTTCACCTGACCCACTGCCCTGTGCTTTCTCCATTGTCTTTGGTCTGGTTTACTGTGTGTCTCTTTCCAGAGCCACCAGGGAGCCAATGGAGAGCATCAGGCCTGGACTTGCATCCAGTGCTCTGAGTACCAGCTTAGTGGGCGGAGTAGGAAAAACATCTCACTCTCAGGGCCTCTGTTTCCTCATCTGTAAGATATAAAATGTCCTTGTAAATATTAAAGGGGGTAGAGGTATAGCACAGCACCTGATACACAGAGTCACTTGATACATACTGACTCTCCATACCAAACCTATTCCCAGCTCTCTGTAAACCAGACGGGTTTCCCTCACCACCCTGATGAAAACCTGCTGTCCTCTTCCCTTCTGGAAAGGCCTGTCTTTCCTGAGAGCCCATCTGCCTTGTCTTTTCCTCTGGCCTCAGCACTCCTCTCCAGAAGCATTTCCTGCCCCCTCCTGTATGCCTCCACAGTTTTGTGTCTCCTTCTGTTGGAGTCTTCATCACATTATGGAGCAGTTTCTCTTTCACTGATTTCTCTCATCCTGAACGTGGGATCCATGGCTGTGTTTTTTCATCCCCTTGGGAACTTAGCAGGGGACCTGGAGTAGGTAAGATCCTCCCTGGATCCTGTTGAGTTGAACTGAATCCTCTTGCTACACGTCATGGTTGCTTTTCTGCTTGTTGGTTCTGTCAATTCTTCTTGTTCTTGCATTTTGATTATTTTGTTTTGTTTCTTAAGACAGTAATTTTAGATGTATGTCTAATGAAGTAATACTACCTTCAGAATCTTTACATTTGTTTATATTTTTTAACCTCGTTTTTCAAAGGAAGGAAAACAAGATGGAGTCTTACCATTGGATAGGAGCTGAACCTGGGCTAGAGAAGTTTCCAAAGGTGAGGCCAAGGGCAGGGAAGGACAATGGAAGAGCAGGAATGATTATTAACAGTGTTTCAGTTCATCTTGGTGTCCCGACATTTGTGAAATGTCACAGTCATAGTAGAAAGCCAGATTTTGTAGGTGATTTACTGTTTTTTATGACTTAGAGAGGATTCAATGTTATTTCTATGATAGCATCATTCTTAAGCACCTGCTTTCTGGTATGTGTTTTGACTAGAAGGAAAGAGGGGTGATGCCACCTCCAGTACTCTGGAAATTGCAGCAGTGAGTGTTACAGCCTGGGGTGGCAGTCAAAGATGTCCCAGTGGGGAAAGTAGATTAAGAGCCACTGTCCCTGGGCTGACTCAACCAGCCATATATGTCACAGGTCCCCATGTGTAAGAAAGAGAGTGCTGATAAAATGCAGGCTGGGCCTCCAGGACTTAAGAAGCATAGCAGAGACCTGTGGATGGTCCTGCAGGTGACCCCCAGGTCTCCTTGGACAGTGCTGATCAAGGAACTATGGGCCAGCCATGTGGCTTGCTCAGAGCATGTGGTCTGAAAGTGGATGTAATGTATTTTTTTTTGCCCTGATACTGATCCTGCCCGCACAAAAGGCTCAGACCATGATGCTGGCTCCTGTGTACAATAGGCATTAGGTTGCACCTTTCTCATGAGGGTTTTGCAGGATTAAATGAAATGATGTATGTTAAGAATTTTGAACTGTGACTACTATGTGACAAAAACTTACTGAGAGTCTCAATTGTTAAAGTTGTTACATGAATGATGACAGTAACACTCACAGTGGCATGACTGATGCCTGAGGATATCTCTGACATGGGGCCAGGTAGCATTCCTTTTCTTCTTGCACCTGGAAACTCTTTTATCACTGCAGTTGTACTCAGTGAACAGAAAACAGCATGCAGCCAGAACTACAGAGTTGGGGCCCGACAAGCACCTTGGCAGGTGGCCTGGTCTCAACACCTGCACCTGTCTCCACCCACCTGCTCATCACTCACAGACATGGGGAAGTTATATGTGTCCATATCCTACTGCTTGGGCTACATGCTGCAGAGAACATAGGTGTCACTGTCAATTAGAGGCTGTAGGGCTTCAAATAATGCTCTTTGCTTTCGTTTTGTGTGGGACCCGGGTCCCTCAGCTGTCTGGTGTTACCTGCCTTGGCAAGGACATGAAGAAAATCTTCCTTTTTACTTCTCAAAGTCTTTCATTCTTTCCATCTCCATGTTGATGGACACTTCTGTCTGGAACACGCTATCTGCTTATTGTCCTTGGGCACACTTGCTTCTGCATTAGTCAACTGATAGCTCCCTCTCAGTTTTCTTTCTTCAAGTAATATTTATGTGGTATTTACCATGTTCCAGACCTAACACAATTCTACCCATGACTCAGTGAAGTAGGAGCCATTATTATTCTCACTTTACAGGTGAGAAAACTGAAGCTTAAAGACTTGCTCAGAGTCACTGAGCTGGTAAAGTAGACAAGTCAGCAAGCAAACCTGGTGCTTTGACTTCAGAACCAGCAGGGTACACTGTCAATACTGTGTCCTACATGTGCCATATCCACTGCCCAAGGGCTGAGCCTGAGGGTTCAGCTAGTTGTGCCATGCCTGTTTACGTGCACACTTTATGCGTGCAGCAAATGGAAGTCCCTGTTTTTGTCAAATCTTGCTATTTTCTTCTCAGCATGTGAAAAATCCATCATAAATGAAAACTAGTCTTATTTTACATAAACACTTCCAATTTCTTCCCTTCATCAAAATAATGTTGCAGCAAAAAGTCATCATAAAAATGTGAAGCGAATTCTGCGCCAGAATGCCAATGGGTACCAACTGCTCACACATTGGGGATATTTCTGTCAGGGATGAGATGGCTCCACATTTAATCCTGCAAACCTACCATACCAAAATATGTACAAGACAAGTGAATAAGGTGGTGACGATTCACAGTGGAAAAAGGCTTTTCTCCTTGCCAGAGAGTTCACTGCAGTGTGCTTAGAAGAGAATTCCTCCACTGTAGCAGCTGGAGCAGCATTTGCAAAGCTGAGTTCTGCAGTACACCACCATCATCTATTGTCTTGTAAATATTCATGGAGCCCTTTTAGCAAGCACTGGCATGGGGGAATGGTGAGGAGTAGGCAGGCTCTGGCCATGCTCTCATGGAGAATATAGGTCAGTGAGGAGGGCGATGGGAAGTAACCACACAACTGAGCATATGACACACTCGGAAAGGCACATCATAGAGGAAGGGGTTGTGGTACAATGAGTGTGTGTCCCAGAACAGCTCAGACTAGGCTGAAAGAGGTTGAGGTGGCCACGGTTAGAGGACATGGCTCAGCTACCATCTGAAGGATGGGTAGGAAATAACTTAGCCAAGGGTTGAGCAGGATGAGAGTAGGAGTATTGCAGTAGAGGGAATGCATCACACAAGATGTTGGTAAGTGGTCCTTGACAAAATGTTTTGGGATGAAAGAGGGAGGGTGATGCTGTGTAGAATCTGTTGCTCTTGGCATTTCCCTCTATACATGAGATGCTCAAGGAATATGAGTTTCTACCACAGAGAGAGCCGTTCAGTTGTGTGAATCAGTGTTTCCTTAACTTAGTTGATTATGGCATCCTTTTTTCATGGGACAGCCATTTGTATCTCAGGAGGCATAGGTTTCCCTGGGACTCAGAGAATCTGCTGAGCTGAAGCTTCCAGTGCCCAGGGGAAAGGTCTCAAAGTGATAAAGATGTGGAAGAAAAGATTTAGAGGAAAATGCAGAGGAAATGTGTGTGTGAGTGTTGTGTGTGTGAAGGATGTAAGTGGTTGTAAATGCAGAATATTTCTAAAGGGATGTTCAGGAAATTCATAGTGGTTACTTTCCACTTTCCATTCTCTGTTCAATTTGAATGTTTTGCAAGGAACATGTGTTGCTTTTTTAGTATTTAAAAATGAGAGAGAGCAAAATAAGTTGATTTACAAAGCTACCCATCCACAAGTAATTTTCCTGGGGGATGCAGCTATCCCATAAAAGAAAATATACCTACTTGTAAATTGTTAATGGCTTCCCTAGTGATAGTTCCCTCTGCTTTGTGGTGAAAGTGGTTGACAATGGTTTCGTTAGAGACTAGAGAACTCTTAAGTAAGTTGTTTATGGAAGTCAGTGTGGATACAACCTTCCCAGGGGATGGTGTTAAGTGTCATATTCTGTCCTTACGGTGGCGGTAGTTATTTTAAGATGAATGATGTTGGCCTGGGAAATGAGAAATTATTTGCCTCTAGAATGATTCTATGATACTCCAGTCATCTGTTAATGGGTATCACAGACATGGGAATGCCCTGCCCCAAACATGAAGAACATTCTGCACTTGGAAAAAAAAAAGGCTTCCAAGGGTCAGACTGGAAACTGGGATTAGAAGTGAGGTTCTCTCTTCTCAAGAAGTGGCAGTTCTCTCATTGACACAGGATCAGGGAACCTACAAGAGGCCTTTGTGCAACAGCTGTTCCTGGGCCTTCATGAACCCTTTAAAGGGGAGTGAGGGGTCTGATAAAGACCCAGGGCTATGTGACCAAGGATGTTTACTCTCACTGTCACAGGCCACATCCTGGAGTCTGGCCTGCATCAGGGACATGTGTTGCAAAGGATCTGGGCCAGGGGTTTCTTGCAGGACATCTTCACTACCTGAAGGATGCCTGGCAACAGCACATGTGTTCCTTAGGGGCAAGATGCCCACTCTTAGCTATAGTCTCTGCTCAGGGCCACACGTTCCTCAAGATGACATTTAGAAGCTCATGCCTCAGATGTCTTGGGTGGCATCTAGTATAAATGACTTGGTGACCTTCCTTATTTCTTAAGATATCACATGCTGCACATGTGGCAGCTCCATTTCGTAATCTCCAAAGGGCCACCATATTGTGCTCCTTCTCAAGTCTTAAGTGAGAAAGTGAGTTATGTATATTTCTGATGCTCTTCTTCTTTTTTCTCCCTCTCCCTTCATGGCAGTAGAAAATTCCTGAGTGGTTTCTGCCTCAGCAACTGCTGCTGCGCCGCTTCATGTCCACACATGTAGATATTTGTGTATCTCCACCTGCACAGAGATGCAACTTTATCCTTTAGCAGGTAGACTAATCCACATCTTAAAGAGAAATAAAATGGCTTAGAGAGACTGAAGGGCACATCACTCCACATGGTGAAACTCAGGCTGGAGTTAAAAGTCTTTGGGTTCCAAATCTGTGATTTCCCACTTATGCTATGAAGCAGAGCCTGTAGGATTGTCCCTGATGTCTTAGCATAAACGCATAGCTGACTATACCTCAGCTTTGTACACCTCAGAATCCCTGGTGTTTGGAGGTGTCATTCTGGAGTGAACCTTCCGAATATCCTTCTAAGGAAACACAGTGGGCCCCCATAATTGTCCTGAATGGAATCTTTTCACAGAGTGAACAGGTCTTCAGAGGCTTCTTTATTTTAAACCAGGGTGGATGGGTGGGGATGGGGGGTGGTATCTTGCTGCCAGTGTAGAGCCAGGACTGATGCTGTGTGGCAGGATAGTTATGAGTGAGGCTTGGGGTCCAGTCCCTGCTCCGACCCTTGCTGGCTGTCAACTAACCTCTGTGGAAGCTAGTTGACTTCTGTAAGGCTCAAGATTCCCATAGCACAATGGGGAACAAGCTACCTGAGAGAAGGAATGGTGGAGACAGGGCGAGGAGGAAAGGAGTGGGGGGGCAGGGGGGAGCAAGAGTGAGTACCTAGATTTCTTTCCAGTGTCTGACAAGCCCATAGTATAAGTGCCCCACTGAGAATGCCAAAGCGGGGTCACACAGAGTCTAGGAATCTTCCTCATGAGTCTGGCACCTGTAGGATCTGAGTCACCCGTCTGGGACCAGCTGTAGGCTTCTCTCACCCTCGGTCACCGGGTAGTTATTTTGTGGTGGTATTATTGATAACCTGACTTCATAAATGCTCTCTGCTTATCCTGACACAATTTATTCTAGAATTTCCACACCCCCCCCACTTATTTATTCTTCATTCTAAGGAGTTTAATAAAGAGTATACAGCTAGAAGTTGTTTCAACTGTCAAGATATGAAATATCTTTTGGCACCTTCAACCTTTTTTTCCTCAAGTCTCACTCGAGTTAATAAAAAAGGAGAAAGGATATGGGTTTGGTGGCTATTTTTTACTTATACAGGAAAAGCTATCTTCATCCTTTAAATGTGGATTCTGCATAAAAATGTTTGAAAACAACATTTATTAGCTAATGTTAGGCACTAACAAGTGCATTGTCATTTGAGCAAAAAAGGATTCAAGAAATGAGGATGGGAACCTAAGAACCTCCCAAGGTATAGGGGCCCAGAGTGCAGCCTGCACTTGCAAGGTGTGGTGATGGCCACCCGTGGGGAGGGGTATCTACACTCTAGCTCTCATCAAGTGACAGATGGGTGCCATTTGGGTAGACATGAAATGCCTATACACGTGAAATCTGAAGCGTGTTCTGAAGGTCAGCTGTTTTACACTCACCAAGTTCATCACTGAGAAAGGTACTCCCCAGAGACCCATTTATAAGATTAGAGGTCAACCTCTTGTGTTAACAGCGGTGACTCTTGGCAAGGAAGGACCTCCAAGGAAGCAGGATCCACAGAGGTGTGAGTGGACCTAGACCACCTTCTAGCCCAGATGTCGTTCTGGGAACTCTCCCTGCTCATCCTTCACAATCTCACAATGCTCTCGGCCATACCAGCATTTGAAAGGCAGAGGTGACCCTCTTCATGGAATCAAAATCTAGAGGCTAGCAGACCTGCACCAGAGTAAGTTATGAAGAAGTTTGATCTCTGCACAGTGGGATAGGGAGTCTCTTAAGAGCCTTGTCCCCCTTTTCAAGACAGAGCAGCAGCAAAGATAATATGCTTTCCCCATCTTAAGCAGCCCCTTTACCTAATAAATAGCTTAGTCATAAGAGACACGTAATACACTTTCAAGTTGTGCCAGAAAGAGCCTTATCTTCCATTTCCAGACCTGTGGCATTTATTTCTGTATAGTGGATGGCCACTAGGAAGAATTGTTTCATAGATACTCTGTCTCTGAAGGGATGTGGTTTATATTAGCTCAACTGACAGAAATCTAACTCAAATGTCCTGTTGACAAAGGATGGAGACCAAGATCTGATGTTAAATGGGCAGTGACTCTTAACTTGGTGAGAAGTACAGCATTATGCCAACATTGAATCGCTTAAGTTAAGGCCACTGGGTCCATTGCAGTGCCAGCCAAGAAGTGAAGCAAAGGGTCTGAACACATCTGTTATATCTTGGTGTGTCTACGTTAAGAATAAAAACACAAATATGGTGGGCTGCAGTATTGTGGAAATTGAAGTTACTAGCTGAGAGAAAGCTGGTTTTACGAAGGTACAAGTTAAACACTTGGTGGTTCCAGTCTCCTTCTGAATAGATATTTAGGAGGACTGAAGTTCATTACACATATAACAACTGATATTTAATAAGTGCCCTATTGTAGTTATTTCCAGTCTTTATCAAACTATGACACATCGACATGCCAAGAAGAGGCAACTCAGTCAGAGGTACTAAGCCAGCACCATCTCCCTTCCTGAGAGCTAAGGAATCATTGTCTTAGCCCAGCAGTGGGAGGCTGACTTTTGTGTTTAATCTTAGAAGCAAATGAGGCTGGGTCATCATGCAGCTAATTTTTCAATGTATTTGTCCCAAACACATTAGCACTTCACAAAGCCTAGAACTCACTAGGCCCAGAGGCAGTATCATGAAGAAGTAACCATTTGTGCTGTAGAGAGACAATCTGGGAGACGCTGGGCACTAGACGGTGGAGGAGTGGTTCTCATCTCAGTCCACGTACTGTCAAAATCACTCAGAGACCTGCTTTATTTTTCTCAAACTCTTTATTGAGATGGAATTCAAACACATATAATTTGCCTATTTAAAGTGTACAATTCAGTGGTTTTTAGTGTATTCACAGATATGTACAGCCATTTATCAGCAATCAACTTTAGAGCATTTTTATCACCTCACAAAGAAAACTTGTATACTCTTTGGCTATCACCATCTGCCTTCCCCACCACTTTTCCCTTCCCTAAAGAACCATGGATCTTTCTGTCTCTATAGGTTAACCCTTTTATCCGTATAATGTTATTAAAATTTATCCATGTTGTAGTATGCATTAGTATTCTTTCCTTTTTATGGCAGAATAATAGTCCGTGGTATATCTACTATATTTTGTTTATCTATCCATCTGTTGATGGATACGTGGGTTGCTTCCACTTTTTGCCTGTTATGACTAATGCCGCTAAGAACATTCACGTTTTTGTGTGGACATATGTTTTCATTTCTCTTGGGTATATACCTAGAAATGGAATTGCTGTATCAAATTGTAAATGCTGCTTTACATCAGTGTTTAACTATTTAAGGAACTAGCAAAGAGGCTGCATCATTTTCCACCAGCAACGTAGGTGGTTTAGAGTTCTCTATATCCTTGGCAACTCTTGTTATTACCTAACTTTTTGTCAGAATTGTGAGTAGTGGTATCTCCTTGTAGTTTTTATTTCCACTTCCCTGATGACTAATGATTTCAAGTATCTTTCGTGTGCTTAGTGGCCATTTGTTATGTTCTTTGGAGAAATGTCAATTTAGATACTTTAGTCATCTTTAATTGGGTTGTATTTTTATTACTGCATTGTAAGATTTCTTCTAGATACAAGTCCCATATAAGATATATCATTTACAAATAGTTTCTCCCATTCTGTGAGTTGCTACTTTTTCTTTCTTAGTAGAGTCCTTTGAGGCACAAAAGTTTTAATTTTTATGAAGTCCAATTTATCTATTTTTTAATTTTGTTGCTCATGCTTTTGGTGCCATAGCTAAGAATCCATTGTCCAATCTAACATCATGAAGATTTAGTCCTACGTTTTCTTGTAAGAATTTTTTAGTTTTAGTTCTTACATTTAGGTTTTTTATCCATTTGAGCTTGTTTTTGTATATGGTGTGAGGTAAGAGTCTAACTTCATTCTTCTGCATGGGGCTATCCATGGTTGTCTAAGCATGGTTGGTTGAAAAGATTATCCTTTCCCCAACGAAGAGGGGCATAGCACCACTGTTGAAAATCAGTTTACCATGTTTTTGCTCTTCAGAGGGATGATGCCTTGAGTATATTTACAGTCACCATGAGATGACAATCTGTCTTTTTCCCTGGCCATGGTTATTACAGCTGTTAGGCTCTAGTAATTGTTGACTGATTCCTCTGTTTTGTTTCAGTAATGCCCTGGGGTATAAATTGCTCCATAGGCAGATCCAGTCAAGTTCTGGCCCTTTTGAAGGGATATTTCTTAATGTCAGAGTCTGAGATTTGGCCTCCTCCCGGGTGTCTCTTCCTCTGGATTTCTCCAATAAACTTCCCAGCCTACAGTTTAGTTTATATCTCCAATGTGTCTATCAAGCTCATCCCAATTGTATTTCACTGCAGCCTCCACTGTTTTTGTTTGTTTGTTTGTATGTTTTTTTTTTTTTAATTTTTTAATCTTTATTTTTTTATTGTAAAGATGTGGGGTACAATTCAGAGTTAGGTATACAAAAGTTGATTATGCAGGCATACTTGTTGATGAGGTATGCCCCTCCCTCTCCTAGCAATTTCCCTCAACTACCAATCTCAACCCCCCTCTGCTGACAGTTTCCAATGATTGCCAGTCGCTTTCTTATAGTATAATTGGTCAAGGTCCGCTTATGAGTGAGAACATATGGTACTCTGTTATTTGTTCCTGTGATAGATCACTGAGTATGATCAACTCTAAATTCATCCTAGATGCTGCAAAGTCCATATGTTTGTCCTTTTTGTGACAGCATAATATTCCATTGTGTATATGTACCACATTTTAAAAATCCAGTTCAGCTTCAATGGGCAACATGGTTGGTTCCCTGTTTTTGCTATTGTGAATAGAGTTGCAACAAACATATGTGAGCAGGTATCTTTTCTGTAGAATGATTTGAGTTCCTCCGGGTATATTCCCAATAGGGGAATTGCTGGGTCATATGGAAGGTCAATTTCTAGTTCTTTCAGAAACTGCCACACCGTCTTCCAAAGAGGCTGCACTAGTTTGCATTACCACCAGCAGT
>CAUYQG010155678.1:0-12972 GCA_963574415.1 Tarsius wallacei
TTATGCAGGTACCCTTATTGATGAGGTGTGCCCCTCCCTCCCCTAGCAGTTTCCCTCAACTGCCAATCCCACCCCCACCACCCCAGACAGTTTCCCCCAACAGCCAAACCCATTCTTATAATAAAAACACAAATTTTAATAAAATTTTTTTTTTTATTATAACAACGGTTTTGCCCGTCGTGGTAAACTGTCTGGGGGGGCGGGGGTGGCATTGGCAGTTGAGGGAAACTGCTAGGGGAGGGAGGGGCACACCTCATCAACAAAAAGGGCACCTGCAAAATCAACACTTGTATACCTAACCCTGAATTGTAACCCACATCTTTATAATTTTTTTAAAAAAATTTGTGTATTTATTCTTGAACGTTTAAATTTCAGTTACCTTCAAACTACTTTCTGTTTGATGTAATACAACTGTCGAGACATTTTTTCCACTGCTCAAAACAGTTTTTGAACTCATCCATTTTGATGCCTTTTAGTGTCTTCACTGTTTCTTGTTTTGCCTGTTCCACATCAGTAAAACATTTCCCTTTGAGGACTTTCTTCATTCGGGGAAACAAAAGAGTCACCTGGGGCAAGATCAGGTGAATAGGGAGAGTGGGGCATGGAGGTCATGCTGTTTTTAGTCAAAAACTGCTGAACACTCAAAGAAGTTGTGGGTAGGTTGTTCTTGTAAATCATCCATCATAAAATGGGCAAATGTATTGAAAGAATCTCTAAAAAATTCACTGAAGTTGAACACAGCCTCTCACAACAGTGCTAGGTGGTCCACTGATGCCAATGGGTTCCTAAACCACTTACCTAGTGGGGAAAGCCTACACCATAAGGGGCCTGCCCTCCAAAAAATAATTCTGTTTTTATTTTGGGTCCCCCCTCATACACACCTGCTAACTGGGTAATATTCCTTTGTCTAGGTTCTAATATCCTCTTATTCCTTTTTATGTGAACTTTTATTTAAAATTACATTTAATTATAAGATTAATTGATTATTATCTTAATCTCTCATAAGGCAGTGGCCATGCTGTTTTTACTAAAATTTCAAGAAATTTAAGGGGAAGAATATTCAGTTGGTGGTGAAGTCAAAAAATGAATTTGAGGTAAGAAATATAGGACAGAAAGATCAAATTAAAAAATAGGGGATTTCATCATTAGCATATCAGGGTACAAATCACAAACAAAATGTTTGTGATCCCCATGATGCTAAGTCCTTAGATAGGCATGTTAGGTTTATTTTTTTCCCCTTTTATTCACGAGGTGCAAAAATATAGTTCACTACACAGTTTTCTAGACAAAGACATAAATACCTTCTGGATTAGCATTTAGTTTAGGCAGTGAATGGGCAGAAAAAAATTTTCTCATACACATAAATATTTAATAATCTCTTTTCAGTAATTCCTAGTTTGCTATATTCATAGAACATTGTCACATTCACTGACATATAATTTCCATTACAAGAAAATCTCAGTATGTTAACTCTTTATAGATGACTACCCTTCAGTTCTTTATTATCTCATCTAGAATGAAGCACACCACTGTGAAATATATTTTAAATAAACAAAAAGGCATTAGCAAACATTACTATTAATAATTACTATGCCAAAATATATTATCATAGAGAAAGCATGGCGCTTCATTCATTTCCAATTTCTAAGGAAGATTGGTTGGAAGTAATTGTCTAATCTAGACCAAACCTTTATGATTATTTTAGAGAAAATCAGGATCACTGTTGGTAATAGAATAATGCACATTTGATGTTGATGCTTACACTACTCCGATACTGCAAATAATACTCAATTCCACACTTGAATCTGGCTGTGTAAATGTAGCCAGTGAATACAGATGAAAGAATTCTCTAAACCAAATTGCAATTTACCTTTAGGTATTAGGAATCACTAGCAATTAAGAGTCACATTCATAAAGGGAACAATAGTTTCTAAAAACATAAATAGGCTAAGTATAAAAATTCCATTATCCGTAGACTTCAAAAAGGAAAGAGGAAGATAGAATTTGAGACAGTGAGGATGGCAGTTTGAACCCAAAGGCTGGTGGATTGTGTTATACCTTCCACCAGAGACTCAAAGAAAGTCCCAGAAAAATTCTGAATTGAGGGTAAAGGATGACCAAGTTAACAAAACTTGTAATTAATTTCTTGCACAAATTAGTAAAACAAACAAACAAAAAAGGCATAACTTATTCTTTGTTCATTGTTCAGGGAAATTCAGTCCACTGTATGCACAGATGAAAAGGTTCCAAATAAATGTCCAATGGGAAGAGCTAGTCCTAGGGAAGGCAGTTCCTGTGGAACACCAGCTTGGGGTACCTTTCACTTCAGGAGTCTGTGATACTTATCCCCTTTTTGAGTTGACTGCTTCAAGAAGTTTTACATTTTTATACAGGACTTTGGGCACTATAACCTATTCACAGGATAATGACCCATGACCAAATAGTCATTAGAAGAGAAAGTCTCATAGGACTCAGATTAGACCATTTCTTAGGCTTAAATTCCTGTTACTTCCACACCCATTAAAGAAGCTCTAATGCAATGCCTACTTAAAAATGCATCTTGATTTATTTTCATGAAAATGCAGATGGTGATTTTTCTTCAAGTGATTTAATATCCAGCCTGTAGGGATATCATAAAGATAAACAAAACAGCAGCTCATTTCTTAAAAGAAAGCTGTTGCCTAAGTTGCTAAAGCACAGTGATTAAAAATGTAGGTTCAAATCCTGACTCTATTATTGACTAAGTCTGTGACCCTGGCTGTTACTTCTCAGTAAATCTGGTTCCTCATATGCAAAATAGGAATAATAAAAGCAACTACTTCATAGGGTTGTCTTGAAAATCAAATAATGTTTTTAAAGTGCATAGAAGAGTATCTGACACACAGTGCACAACTTATTGGCATTTGTTAAAAACATACAGAAATTAAAATGTCACTGATTTAAACCGATGATGGAAAAGCTATAAAGAATTGGTGAGGTGTCTGCCCACCAGACACCCGACCTTACAAGACCATCATTAAAGTCTTGCTTCTGCTGTTAAAAAAAAAAGAATTAAGAATTAATGAAATGTTTTGAATAGAATGCTTTATTGTAGAGGCATATTATTATTCTTAAGTTAAATTCTTGAACCTGTTTTAGATGAGTGTGGGGAAATCTTGAGACTAAATTTCACTCAACTACAATATCTGTTCATTGTTCACAGTATGTCCAAGTTCTGGAACAGATATATATTAACCAATATTTGTCCTCAAAGTGGATAAAATCTAGTTTAGGGGTACAATTGTTAAAACTGAAGAACAAAACACAATTTAAGCCTAATTTCCAGATAACACAATAAATGCTCTCAAAGCAACCCACTTCTTAAATAATTGCAACAAAAGTAATTGCAATAGGAATTCTAGAAAGAAGAAGGCAGTTCTGCTGAAGTAGGGTTGTCTTGAATATTAAATAAAATTTTATAAAGGAGGAAAGACAGGCGTTGTGAGTTGAAGAATTTGACTAGACAGACAAAACAGCAAACGGATTTTTTGATGAACAGAACACTGAAAATTAAAGCTGAAATGAGAAAGTAAACAGCATATTTGGGGAAGCAATCAGTAAAAACTAGTTAGAAAGGATGGTTCAGAGAATGAGTAACGAAGATATGGTTAGAAAATGCTGTTTAAGTTTGGCTCCATTACCCTGCTTCCATTCACAAGCAAGAACCTGGCCTGACCCATGGAGAATAAACGAAGTCAAGTTTCCTGGGCCAGTTGTACAAACAAGTCCTGGAACATGGGAGAGGGAAAGAAAGGAGTCAGAATAGTTGCCTCGATCAACTTTCAGCAGATATCCCTGGTGTGAGATGTAGGTGGATTTGCAGATATAAGACAGATGTCAGAGAAGGTAAGACGGAGTCCCTTTGGGAAGACCTTGAGTATCAGGCTAAGGAATTTTGACTTTATCACATAGGTTATCAGAGCCACTGAAAGTTTTGTTATATGAACCAAGGGAAAGGCCACAGTTTTCTAATGTGAAATCTATGAAAAACTAGTAGTTGGCACCTTGAAATTTGAACTGTATGATTAATTATGATTCTCATAAACATGTATCATGTTTGTGATAGTGCTTACATTTTCAAATGCCTCACACTCATGGAATATGTGGATTGCTTGTCTCAGGCAACATCCAGCAAACTGGGTACTATTAATTTCAGCTGATTCATTTTCATAAAATTTGCTTATTAACGTGTATACTTGATGACTTTATATTTTTTCCTTATAACTCTTTATTGTATTGAATAGTCTCAACTCACATAAAATGAATTAATGCTGCAAAACTAACCTATTGGATATATAAAAGTAGTAAGACATGAAAATAGCGTTGCAAATTACACATCATTTGGCAGAAAGTTGTGAAGGAAATAGCAAAGAAGTTTTCAGAGAGGAAATGCATTGGGAGTCTGCATTCAGGAACCAGTGTGATGATTTTCATGAGCAACACAAAAAGAAAAGAGCAAACAGAAAGTGAAGGAGCCTGATTCCATCACTTCACAGACAACATATAATTTTTAATATTTAGGAAGCAAGAGGAAAAGTCGCTAAGAAAGCTGAATTTTGATGCAAATGAATTAGTTGACATGAGTTTCTTTCTTACTATTTAAAGATACTTCAAACTCACTGAGGAAAGAAATCAGTGCTGTTATTGGCCATATTTAACACATTTGAATGCGAGAACTGAATATGAATAAATAATTATCAGAAACAAACTCAACCAAGAATTCATTAGGAATTCATTTGCTAATCGTCTTTTGTGTTGATGTATTCAACATTCCATCTACATTTGAGAGGGCATACCCTCAGCCTAATGAGTTCCCAATAGGGCACTGAATGTCCATCAGTGAAAACTCTCTCCATTGTTTCTGGACCTTATGCAACCAGAAAAAAACAGAACTAGTTGACAAACCACCAAACATTTGTTACTCTTTCGAATGACTTATGAGTTAGGGCTTTCTAATTTAGTAGAAATAAATTGGAGAAATGGATACTTTATAGAATAGAATCTATTGTTCAAACTCTCTTTCTTAGAGATGGGTATAGATATCTGGGTTAAAAATTGGAAAAATTCTCTGTCACCCCCAGTAATAAATTTTTAAAAAATAATAGCAATTGCTATTATCATTGTTAAAAAAATATTTTGTATTCTTTTACAAATTGTACTAAATATTTTAAAATTTCACCTGTTATTGGTCTGTCTGTACACTGGATGTCCACTAAGTGGTTTGTAGATGCCAAAAGATAGAGAAACATTGATGCATAAGATGGATTGAAAGAGGAAAAAATGGAAGGCAGGGAGATGAAAAATAATTCCAATGGATTAGTAGAGGTCTGAGATGGAGGCACTAGAAACGAAACTAAAAAGATAGTGGAAAAACATAAGAGGAAGACAGAAATTTTGGATATTGTGACAGAATAGATATGAAAACCATGAGAGGAGTCTCTCTAGAGGTCAAGGATTAGGGAAATTGTTATACTACAAACAGAAAAGGAAAGAAGTCAGTAGGAGACATTGGTTTATCCTAGAAATTAAAAATTTCAGTATAAACATGTTAAACTTGAAGTTAACATGGTAATGTCCAAGTAAAGAAGAGTATATTGGTTAGATACTGAAAATATCTAGCCAATATTAGGGTTAACTTTGGAGTCAAATATAGATAATAAAAGTATCAATGATTTCTTTGTATATAGCTGCTTCTAAAAAAATTGAACATAGTTGGTTTGCTGAATGAAAGTAAGTAAATTTTATTGGTCATTTGTTCAACATACTGGCTTCATGCACAGGTGAAGACAAGGAGCTCGTACTCTGAATTAGTTCAATCAAGATTAGTGTAAACACTGTATAAGAATAATTATTAGTACTAAATATTTTAGCATCAAAACACATTGTGTTTATAACTAATAATATATGTTTCCATTTTGGATGACCTAGAAATATAAATCTTTATCATTTTCAGGATTTCATTTGTAGGTTTTCATTTATATATTTTCCAGTATTTTTTTTTGTAGAAAAAGATACAAAATTCTCCCAAAGAGTTGGCAGTAATACAAACACAGCTTTATATTTACTGTGAACCGTTGTCTGTTTCATTTCACTTAAGCATTTGCTTTTTTTAGATAATTAACAGCCAAAAGTAACATACATACACCACACACACACACACACACACACACACACCCATGTCAGATCCTCACCCATTGACCCCAAAAATCCCACAAAGTGAAAACAGCTGAGATGGAATAATGAGCGGTAATAAAACTAAACTTGAAAAAAAGGGTCTCTGTTGGATGGATGGAAGAATTCTTCAATACTTTTGCTTTATCTTCTTAAAACTCCTATTATAATAAGCTAATTTCATCTCCTCCCTCTGCCCACATGCAGCATGTCAAAAGAAGAAAATGGTATTTAGTACCTTGGGCTTAGGATCTCTCAGTCATTGAACTCTTGTCAGAGCACATGGTTCATATTATCAAGATATCAAGACAATATTCAAATAGCTCAGAAACCTACAAAGATGAAGAGAGAACCGGACTTGGTTCAAGGTAGAGAGTATGGGACCAAGGAATTAATAATGTTAACACTAACCAAACAGCTAATTTCATGACTAAGCAGCTAAACCCAGAACTCCTAATTGTTTACCAAACAGTGGTAACTAGCCAAAGATTGGCAAATGTCAGGCTTTTTCACTAATGCTGACATCTTCAAAATTATTTGACTGATACAACACATGAGACATTGCATGAAACGTTGGATATAACATGTCACCTCACAGCAATTTAATTCCTAGCTCTGTCACAGTCACTGGGTAAGCTCCCAAGGATCTTTTAGTCTTTTTTGAGTTTGTTCCCTCATCTTGAACAAATAATACTGACATGTTAATACCAATCACCCAAAAATCTATTGCAAAGGAGGCTTTGAAAAAAATGAATATAAAACAAACATAAAAGCTATAGAATGTTTAAGTTAAACCTAAATAACTATATATTTCTGGTGTATAGTCTCATAAAAGGCTTTTCCCCCCTAGAATGTCAGTTGAGGCCACCTTGCTCTATACACTTCACTTATAATTGAAATTGTTAACTAAAGAGATGCAGAGGCATCGTCAGACAGCATGAAGAGAGGTCTACACTCACTAATAGCTGGGTTATCTGATTACCCAGAGAAACAAGCATTGGATCAGTCATAATTACATAATTACCTTGGAGATATTTTCTGTCAGGATTGGGAATTATAGTTTTACTTTTTCTTTTTCTTTCTTTTTAAGCTGTCACATTCCCTGAGAAGTCAATCTGCTCTCTCTTCTCACTGTGGCTCGTGGTACTTGTGTGGGTATGGCATTCAATAGAAAACCCCAGCTTTAGGAAACATATGAGCATTAGCATCAAGTACTCCTATAAATGTTTAAAATTTAGCTTCAGAAAATGTGGCTATCCTTTAAAAATGACCCATCAGAACACAACCCCTACCCCAGCTCCTGTCCCCACTTTCTGATTCCCCTCTGCTCCAGAACCATGTGGGGTAGTACAGCCAGGGGTCTCAGACTTGGCTTTGGAGACATGGGAATCTGGGCTTCACCTTTGCTCTGCCTCTTGTGTCATTGTGTAAGTTCCCTCAGCACTCTGACCCTCCTTTCTGAAGTGGGGATAATACTATATGACCCATAAGGTTGTTGCATGAGAAAAATGTCTGTGAAGTACCTAGCAGAGAATCCGACCCTTAGTAGGTTTCAAATAAATCCAAGCTGCTATAATTATTTGCTAGAAACACAGAACCCTGAAAGGAAAACATGATATACATCATAAAGGCCCAGAACCTAGTCGTGCTTCTGAACTGCAACAGAAAACCCTGCACTGACTGAAAGCAGTTTTTTTATCTAACTCTCAGATGTCTTATGACATGAAAGTTCATCACATACTAACTGAGCTAAGGTGTTCCCTGCAGTGGGGTGTTGGGGGAATGGGGGGAGGTGTCTGAAGTGCACGTCTTCTGGTGGAATTATATTTTCAAGGACTTTCTTTGGAGACTTTGGAATGCATACAAAAGATTCAATCAGTTTCATAATAACCAAAGAATTAGCTGGCTTGAAGAAACATTTGTTCATTCCTAGTTATTTTGTCAGTGAAGGTCACAGAGTCCACATTAAATTATCTGGAGGGATAAACACACGGGAGATTTTGGTAGTATATGTCTAGCCTGTGATGTAGAAGACTCATACAAGCATATTCTTCCCTTATTCTATGTCTAGCATAGTGCCTGGCACAGAATGGATGCCCCCAAATTATCTGATGACGGCCTTGCACTCAGGCTTCCTTGGAGCCAACAGACAGACATAAATGCACAAAAAATCCAGCAGAGGTTAAACCCTTGACAAATAGACCTCTAGAAGCATCATTAAGAAATATAGTATATGCCTGTTTTTTGTTTTTGCTTTTTTGTAAGAACATGAAGACATATTTCACCACAAATTTCAGCATATTGGAAAACAGTTTCTTAACACAAAATTTGAAGTTTTTCAACACTGACAAAAGAGCTACTGTTTGAAATCTGGATCTTTCCAGATGTGCTTTAGAGGCCAGGGAGGCTCTTCATTCACAGTGCACCCATGTTTTTCTCTCTGTGAAAAGCACTCTGTTAAGCTAGAACGTGGATTTCATTCATAGGATCTCTTAGACAGCTCTTCCATACAAAGTTCTCTCTTTTATTGATGGTCCTTTAAATGCCAGGTGTTTTAATGAGTCTCCCAAGTTGATGAAATTTGGTTCAATAAAGACAATTGGGTCTAGCCACACAGCCAACAAACTATTATCAGGAACTTTCCTGAACTCTTGCCCCTCCCTGCCTCAGGCCTGAAGATGTATCTTATGTTGTAGTATACATCCACATTAAGTTGTAAGTAATTGTATGCTAATTTGTAGAACTCAGTATGGTATGATTGAACAAGCACAGACCTTGGGGGCTACAAGAGCTAAGTTCTGATTTGAGACATGGCATAAATTGGCTACATGACCTTGAACAAACAATGGCTATTTAGTGGGTGTTAGTTTTCCACCTGTCTTGTAGGAGGTTTGGGCTGTGAATCTTTTACTCCCTTCTCAGTTCTGAAATTTGAATAAATTCCAGGCTCCACTGTGGCACATAGTAGATGTTCAATAAACATCTTCTAGTTTATATGAGATACCAAGTTAATAATTAGGTATAAATATTAGTTAGAACTAAACCTTTGGATTTAGAGTGATTTCTGCCAGATAATATATAATAACAAGAGCAAGGAACAGGAAGGATGTATATTATAATCTTGTCTTTTAAAACAACCACTGAGAAGCCTACATATCCATAGTGTGTATATGTGTATGTATGAATATGGGTGTATATGTGAGTCATTATACATTTTAAGTATATGAGCTTGGGATAAAACCCAGATACAATCTAGACTATTGACATAGTTTTTCTGGTGAATGTTTATAAGGTAAGGGCTGATATCAGCAGGGAGTAAGAAGAGGGGAACTGGAAACTAAACCAAAAAAAGGAAAATACAATCAGAGACTGCTACATTTTTCCTCACACATTTGTACATATGGTATGATTATATTTGTTCATTTCTGTAAAATTATATATGTACACATGTAAAGATAAATTTTTTAAATGGTTGTATTTACCCTCTCCTGATTGGGAGATCCTGTCATTTTCAGTGCTGGCATTTCCAACTCTGAGGCAGAGGAGTGGGATCCATACTTTTCTGAAGTGTGGATCTCCAGAACCTGTCAAATTGCATTGCATTGGCATGTACAGTGAAAGCGGGTCATTATGAATTAGTCTATTGCTGTATTCACTTTGCTGGCTGTTCTGACTGGTTATAGCAGCAACAAAGGTCAACAGAGAAATGCTATCGGGCTGGGGGGATATAAAGAGGATGTAGTTAAAAGCTCAAGGGAGTTAGGGAGCTGGTGACAGAGAAATTCGAGTGATCAGCATTGGGGGGTCCCAAAAATGAAGCTTAAAGAGACTTGAAACTGTGAAGGGAATAAAGGCCTCAAGACTGGAAGAACAGAAGAGGTCAAAGAATTGGTGGGCCAGAGAGGGAAGGTGGGATATGAAAAGTTCTTGTTGAAAAAGAATAATAGCTACAGCTCCAGTATGTAACTAGTGACAAGGAAATAGATTCTGTCAACACGTAGAGATAAAAGTCCCCAGAAGAGCTGAGGTCAAGGAGCCGTAAAGCTAGGCTGTTTGATGTGTCATTTCAACCAAATGAAGAAGTCACACACCAGCAGGCCAGGGATTCAAGTAAGTCCATGAACCTGTTGCCTAATCCATTTATTGCTGTCGAGGCAGGACAGTTCTAGAGCTGTAGATGTGAGTTACAAGGAGGGATACATTGAGTGCAGCTCAATGGGAAGAGCCTCCAAAAAGGATATGTTATCATTATTATTATTTTGGAATGGGCATAGTATAGCAAATATCTGGAAATTCTAGTGGGAAAAAAAGGAATCTGCCAGACTAACCTCCCTCATTCTCCAACTGTGTGTCTACGTACATGTGCTGGGAGGAGGAGAGCTTGGCTTCAGGAACTCGTGTCCTTAAAAGAGACCCAGGTTTGAAAAGCAAGGAAAGAGAGTTGAGAGCCAGAAAGATGAGTAAAATATCTGCGAATAAGAAATTTGCAAATTGGATGGATTTGGAGTCCATCATATTCAGTGATATATCACAGAAACAAAGAACTGAGTACCATATGTCCTCACTTATAAGTGAGTCCTGAACATTTATCACAATACTGCAAGAGAGGGACTGGAAGTAGCAGGACATTGCCAGGACAGGGAGGGGAGGGGCACTTATCACTAAGGGTACCTGATCCCTTAACCCTTAAACCAGGTAAGGACCAGTTGGAGGCCCAAACTTCACCTGCACATAGACTACTTATATGCCTAATCCTGACTTATATCCCACAACTTTATAATATAATAAAGTAAAAAAAAAAGAAAAGAAAAAAATTTAGACTTAGATTCATGCCAGCTGAGGAGGATGAGAGTGGGGCAGCATGCAAGGAGATGAAAAGTGAAGTTTGCTAGCTAAAAAGAGCCTACACTTTACATAATGCCTTGGATTTTCTGGGATGAAAAGAAGAAAAAAAAAGAGAGAGGTGATTAGCTTAAAGATTCCCAAATTTGCCTTCAAGTTGTTTTGATGCTGTTATTAGATAGAGACCCAAGTAGATGCTGCAACCTGGAATGATTGCTAAGGCTTCAGTGGTCCATACCGTATTACCTGCATTTGGGAAGGATGATGGGCAGGACTGCTTTACCCACAGTTCACATGGGGTGGTGAAACAGGACAGCAGATTTGCAGCTCAAGAGCCACTCAAAGCTGTGGGCAGTAACAGGCCAGGTGAGTGGCCAGAAGCAAAGCAAAGCAAAGATAATGCTTAAGTGGAGCTGATGGTTTAACTGTATACAATGCTGAAAGCTCAGGTGAGGTGCTCAAGCCCAATCCTGCTGCCTATTGTAGAGCATCACCTTGTCTAGGTACCTTCCAGAACTCCTTCTCCCACCCGCCCTTAACTTTTACACATCAGCCATGTATTGGTAATCCAGATAAACAAGGGTTGTGGTGTCTACGGCATATGAGGAAGTGTAGCTGGGTAGAACGACAATTCAGAAACCATCTAAGTGACTGATATTTGGAAAACTAAAGAGCTACCTTTAACCCTTTTCCATTATATCCTGAAAATGATCTCTACTATATCTGTAATGACTGAGCATTTTGTGTCTTCAGAACCCTTGAGGAGGATGAATTAATGTTTTCACCAGGAGAGACGCCAGATAATCATTTATTTTATAGCCAGGATAATAAGATAGTGATAGTTTGAAATATGTGCTTGACAGTCACTCAAAGTATACTTTTATTAAACCCCAAGAAGATATTACTGTATACCTGTTTTAATTAATTATTTTATGTATGTTTCAGTAGGATGAACAAATCAGTAAATCACAGACTCACAATATGAGTTCCCCTACACAGGCCTCAGTTTTCACTATAAAACGAGAATAATACCAGGAGTGTTTGGCTTGACTGATCCTTGTCATATATACCTTCTACCCCCTCCCCGTTCCCAGCACACACACACACACACACACACACACACACACACACACACGCACTTTTATAAAACTGGCAGAAATAGGAGAGACATCTTAAAGGAGTAGTTTTTAAATTTTATTTCCCTATTGACTTTTTCTGAAGTGAGGAACTTAAGAGAGAAACAGGAAAATCAGCTTCTGCTCTGTGTAAGGAAACGGATCAATGGAGAGGACAAAAAATGAGAGTGGATTCACCAGTGATTGAGGGCATGAATGTGCAGTAGATATACAGGGAGTATTGTGCAGTGAGCTTCCATTCCTCCTGCTTAGAACCAATCACAGCAGAGGAGGGCAAGAGTAGTATTTGGTAAGATGTACTCAGGTGGCGCGTACAGCAGACAGGGCTTCTTTTGAAACCACTTGCATCAAACATTCCAGTATTTGCTGATGTTCAATCAGTTAACTTCTCTCTCAAAGCACTTTGACAGGGTTATGAAATGCCTTACTTCAATAAAAGGCTCTGAATTCCTCTGGAAAGTGAAACAACATGAATAAAAAGGCTTTTGCTGCTTTTTAAAAAATGATCCCAAGGCGATATTGGTATTAAATTCTTAGAATGTAATGTTTCCTGAGGTATCATACAACATAATAAGTAAGAAATATTACGGTTTTGAGAAGACACTCTACAGTACTTTCCTCTGCTGTACATAGTTAAGTTACCAAAAAAAAAAAAAAAAAAAAGAAAGTAAATAAACTGAAAGTAAACAGATGGAAGGAATGCCACATGGGGTAAAACAGACAATATGAGAACTCCAGGAAAATCCCTTATGGCCTCACTCTACACAGGAATTATAAAGGCTGT
>CAUYQG010155682.1:0-20259 GCA_963574415.1 Tarsius wallacei
AGCTACTTGGAAGGCTGAGGCGGAAGGATCACCGGAGCCCAGCAGGTCGAGGCTGCGGTGGCCGGAAGCGGCCACTGCACTCCAGTCTGGGCGACAGAGTGAGACTCCAACTCAAAAAATAAATAAATAAATAAATGCCCACACCTTCCAGGGTGATTGGGAAGCTCGAGCTGGATTCTGTTTCTACTGGCACACAGTAGGTGCTTAATACACCTTCCCTTCCTTGGGGCAGTGTTTCCTTATTTTGGAGGTGAGTGGTGTTCTCCATCAGATTTCTACAGAGGAACATATTGAGCCTGGGACGCAGGTACAAGACAGGTTCCGTGAAGCCTCCTTCTCCAGCAACTGCTAAATTATGAAATGTAGAACCACCCAAATGAAAATCCAACTTGCGACTTGTTCATAATGAAGCCTTCTAAGTCCCCAGGTGCTCACCAAGGTTGAGGAGATAATAAGCTCCAATCTGAGTTCTGAAGAAGTCCCTGAGCCTTCCTGACACCTCTCAGTACAGTCAGGCAGGCACCTTATAAAGATTATTCCCCACACGACATTCTCCTCAAGGTTCCAGGTTTCAAGCTCCAGCCCTGACCTTTCCAGCTGGCCAAAGGCAGAGACATCTGAAGTGCTGATAGCTAATTAAGTCTGAACTTGAGCTCTCAGCTCTTAAAAGGAGGGTGCAGCTCTCCAACTGGATAAGTCAGGTTGAAATGGAAGGTCTTGGTACTTATGAAACTCACAGGTAGGAGAAACAGGCAGTCAATTCTTCCTGGTTTTGCTTTGATTGCAAGGAAGCTAACAGCTAAATTTATAGCTCAGTTTACAGCACTGGGCAATAACAGATAAACATACTATAATAGTATCAGTAACAAAATTTGTTACTGTTCAGTTATTAGTTCAGTTCTTCAGAACTGAATGCCTATTCCTAACCATTCTGCTAAATGCTTTATGTGTATTATCTCACTTAATGTTTTTAATTGTCCTATGAGGAAAGTATTATTAGACCCATTTCTCAGGTGTGGAGACTAAGTACATGGTGACGGTTCGCTCAGCTGGTAAGCCGCAAACTCTGCCCTGGAGCAGGAGGACCTGGGTTCCATCCAGTGTTAGCTGCAGGGACAGTGGAATTCTCAGCCTCTCCTCCTTTCATGCCAATGTATCTCTCTGCCTACTTTATCTCCAGGCCTCTTCCTACTGTCCCTAAGGGACGAGGAGGTGCTGGTCTGATTAGTCAGTTGTGAGGATACTGATGGGTCACATGTACTTGTGGACAAGTTGCCATACATCAGGAAGCCAGACCACAGGCTCTGATCCTGCCCCCGAGCCAGCCAAGTCCTTTGGGCCAGGAAGAGCCACCTTCACTCTCTCTGGGTCTATATGGGTTGGGCATCCCTTATCTGAACTGCTCAGGACCAGAAGAGTTTCAGATTTCTTTGGATTTTGGAATATTTGTCTTATACTTATGGGCTGAGCATCCCAAATATGAAAATCTCAAATGCTCCAATGAGCATTTCCTTTGAATGTCATGACAGTACTCAAAAAATTTCAGATTTGGAACATTTGGGAATTTGGATTTGGGATGCTCAACCCAAATGGGGGCTGGTCCCCTCTCCGTCTCCTTCTCTCCTTTGACGTCTCCTTCCATGAGGCTGGCCAGGATGCCGTAGGTCCCCAGAGAAGGACTGCAGCTTCTGAGTGGCTGAGCCTGCTGTGTGGTCAGCACAGCTTCTTTCCAAGAGGTTCCTGGGTCCCAGCCTAGGTAGTGTTCAACGGTAGGAACCCTGGTCATCATGTACCTAGAGTTTGTGTGCATTCTCTTGGGAACTCTGTGGGGAGGGTAATTTCCAGGGCTAAGAGTTGGGTTTCCTGGGTTCTCCCAGTCATAAAAGCACCAAACCTCCAACATGAACACCCATCATCACTGCCTTTCAGAGCACACCTTGCTTGGTCTCATGAAGGCCTGAGAAATGAAGATGTTGCACAAGGTCATTGCTGAAGACTCTTCCAGTGACCTGGGGACCTGAAGCTAAGTGGACTTATCTAGCAGACCATGGGGGCTGGTGGCCAATCTGTGAGAGGAAGGCAAAGCCCTGTGGGTTAACCATGAAGCAGAGAAGCCAGGCCCCAGAGACAAGGCCAGAGTTCTTGCCTTCTTCATACAACAGACACAACCTGCATTCAGGGTGAGACCAAATGCATTTTAGCAGGTGGTGACTGCTAAGGTCAAGGGTGCCTGCAGTCCTGAGAGGAAGCAAATACCTTTCAAGGGGAGTCAGCAGGCTTAGATTCTTGGAAAGACCCCAGGGGCTGGTCAGGCTTTAGTTTACATTAAAGCAGAGATTAAATGAATTCCACTTTTGCTGACTCACTCTTCCCCTGAGAGCTGCCCATAGCTCTAAAGACTTTACTGCTAAATTAGTGAGCTCAGAGGCAGTGAGTACTACAGCCTTGGAAAAATCCATTTGGATAAACGAATGAAGAGAGGAAGAAAGGAATGCTTATTGATTGAGGGCCTACCATGTGCTAAGCCCTTGTTGCTACATCCATCATACTGAAAACCCAGCTTTGCGGTCACACAGGCTGGAGGTGAATCCCAGGTCCACTGTATGTAAATTACTTCTTTGTGCCAAGTCCCACACTGGGCGCTGGTGACAGAGACCAAACAGACACAGTCCCTGCACTCGACCTCCTCATAGGCAAAATGAGAAAATCAATACCAATATCTCAGGGTTGTTTGTATATTCAATGAGGGAAAACAGGCAAAGCCCTTAGGAAGTCACCTGGCTCATAGTGAATGCTCAATAAATAGCAGTGACTAAATCCCAGAACAACCCGAGAGGCATCCACATCCCAATTATACTAACCAGCCAGAGAGGTGAAGTGACTTACTTGAGGGCACCTAGACAGTGATGGTCAGTCTGGATGTGAACTCAGGTTTCTAGACTCTAAGTCCAGTGCTCCTTCTTTCATGTCGTTCTCAACTGGTTGCTGGGATCCCTTGCATCTTGTAAGACACTAGGAAAAGTGATCAAGCAGATCCTGCTTGCAGATGGCCAAGGGATGGGGGAGCCAGAACTGACTTAGTTCATGGACCCCAGTGTGCTGAGTGGCAGATTGTGCAGGCTCCACTTTGCTGAACGAAGACAGCCGCAGCAAGCAGGCTCAGCTCAGGGAGCCTGCCCACTGCGTGGACAGGGCTACGGGCAGGGCAACATGGAATATGCTTACTTAATTCCCTTCAAGGCCCTTTGGAGTGAAGAGGAGAATAAAGGCATAAATAAGTTGAAGCAGCAATTGGTTTCCTGGTTCCTGTGGTCACTTTTTGGCTCAGCCAGCTGAGTCAGTTTTAATTTGCTTTCCAATTACTTAATTTCTGAAATATTTTAAAAGCAAATGCATAGAAAAAGATGACTGATCACTTATGATCTGGGACCCAGAATCTCTCGGTGAGTGCTCAGATAGTCCCTCTTCCTGGCAGGCACTACCTCCCTGCCTCTGTCACCTGCTGGGGCCAGAAATACCCTTGGTCTGTCATTCCCAAAGTAGACGCATACTCATGGCTGGGAGATGGACCACTGCCAGAGAGGGACTGCTCATCTCTGGGAATTCTGACTACATTCACTTCCTGCCCAAAGGCACAACCATTTGGCAGGTGCACATTTTGTCTTGGTTTTGAGTGGCAGGGTCACTATGGGGGGCCTGCATATGCCAGCTGATCAAGCCCGCAGGGCAGCCAGAAACGGAGTGGCCTGAGCGTGGCTTGGTCACTGGTAGGCTTGGGCAATAGGTCTCAGGGGCTGTGGGGTTCACTTGGCCAAGGCAGCTCAGGCCTTTCCCCGCCCAAAGGCCTTGGCTTCGTTCTCTGCAGGCGGCATCACAGCAACCTTCAAGGCTGCCTTCATGTCCCTCAGAATGAATCAGCTAACATGTCCTGGACACCTATGTGAGCCAGGAGCTGGTGATAGAGGCAACAAAACAGACAGTGCCTGCCCTGGAGCCTACCCTGCCCTAGCAGGGGAGAGAGACCTGCATGTAGACACAGCATAACACAACATAGGGAGACTGGAACAAAGATGGGCAGAGCGCTGAGGGAGGGAAACAGGAGGTGGCAGCTGGACACAGAGGAGTGACCCAGTGTGAAGACAGCTCTGCCACCTCCCAACTTTGACTTTGGGCAAATCCCTTCAGCTGAGTCTCAGTCTCCTCATTCTGTAAAATGGGCTGAACACCTCAGGAGGATGTTATGAGGGTCAGAGTTAGTAAGACTGTGGCCATTGGGCATCCTGTGTGTATGTTCCATCCCGCTGTGACAAGTGCCAGAAACAAACACAAATCCATGCTTTGCTCTCTGAGATAATGTAAAAATAAGAGGGTCACCTTGTCCAGTCTGGTTCCCAAAATAAATGAATACTTCCCATCAGCTGCTGATGCCCTAATGAGTTCAACTTTGTCTCTAATGTAGGAATGCTGCTGTTTGAATATAAGGCAGGCCCCGGTGGCTTTAATGACTTCACGAGAAAATGACTGTTTTCCCACCAAGACCAGACTAAGAAAACGCAGTAACCTTGGTAATTGTGTGTGTGTTTTCCCTTTAAATTCCCGATGTCTCTATGTGTGTAAATTTAATTTGGCAAGCCAGGTCCTCTGAAATCTGACTAGTTGACACCTTTCTGCAAGAAGCAACTTTTCTACATGCTTGCAAGTCTGAGTCTCCTGCCTCGTGGGGCATGGAGGAAGGGATTTTGAGCCACAGCTTGAAAGACTGCCTGAGGCAGCTCCACATGTGGGGTTGGGTGGTGGCTGGGGAACATTCTGGAAGTGAGAACAAGTAGAAAGGCAGAGGACACCCAGGCCTAGGGAGACAGAGCAGCCCTGGACCCCAGGTTACTTTCTTGTGCCTAAGGGAGCTCTGGGTGTGGCTGAAGGAGGAGCAGTTGAGGAACTCAGGGACTTGGGACCAAGAAATCCTAACGGGCCTGCCTAGGCAAACTGCTTGGCCTCACACTGAGCGCCCTGCTTCCTTAGCTGCAAACTGGAGACAATGACCTTGGGCTGCCGTAAGGATTAGAGATTGAGTTGTGATTAAGAACATGGGTCAGCCACTGTGGATCCAAGTTCCAGTTTCATCATACCAGTCCTATAGCTACATACTAGTCCTGTTACTCTGCCCCTGTAAGCCTCAGTTTCCTGAGCTGTAAAACGGGGATAATTAAAACCTTAGAGGATCACTGCAAGGATTAAATAAGGCATGTAAAGTGTTTAACTGGGTCTGGCATGTAGTAAGTGCCAAATCATTGTTAGCTGGCCAGATACTGATGGTGATGATGATGACGATGACGACGACAAAGAACCAACTAATCATGCAAGAAGGCAGTAGGATCTCAGTAAATGCCTATAGAATCTGGGCCTATTTCTGTCAGAAGAGATTTCTCAGCTACACAAAGCATTCAAAATCATCATCCAGAAGGCCAGGGATTCCCACTGGGAAATCACCTTCCCACTCAGCCTGGGCACATCTGAACGCATGGCAAGGCTGCTGGGAGAATCTGAATAACGGCTGGAAAAAGTTCTTCAGACGTCTTATAGCTCTTGAGGATGACGCACCCAGCACAGGTGGGTCCAGCCCCCGCTGGGTTTCTGTAAACCCAGACAGCCTTCCTAAAGCCATGGGAGAAGCCGAAGAGGCTGAGACCTTGCTGAGCATGTGACTTTGTGTCCAGGGGCGCTGGCTTCTGCAACTCCTTTATTTTCTAAGCCAAGTGCTCTTGGGTTTGGAGTGGTAGAGATGATGGTCTCTGCGTTAGGGCAGGATGTGCAAAGTGATGTCAGCCCCACCCAGGTGGCTGCTTTAGAACTTGGTACACAAGAGCAGTAAGAGCTTCCTTTCCCAAACACCTACTGTGTGCCAGGTGCTCCATGGGATGACGGGCATACATCACTGCTGACCCTCACACCAGTCTGCAAGATCCAAACTCATGTCTCTGGGAGGGGAGTTTATTTCAACAGTCCTGTGAGGATAGCATATCTATATATTAGGTGCCAACTCCTCAAAGCCTACCACACAGTAGGCATTTAATAAATATGAGCTGATGGTGTGAATTTGATTTTGAATAGTTCTCTCTTTAGATGATCTGTTCTGGAATACTGCCTTGAGTAAAAACATCCAGCTAGGAGGGGCTGAAATAGAATGGTAAGATATTAATATTATAAAAATAGGGGCATCAAAATCAGAAAGAGATCTCTTCTCATCTGAAAAATGGGAGCAGAACTCCTTCCTCATGGGTTATTATGAGGGTTGAAGAGAACGTATATAAAACTCTGAACTAAAACCAGGCAGACAGCTGGGCCTTCACAGATTTCAGCTATTGCTACTATTGCTATTACTTTTATTATTGCAGCTCTGCATTTTCACCAGGTCACCTCCTGTGACTCTCTGGGCACTGGGTATAGTTGGAGCCAATCACCGTCAAAGGAGCCCAGAGCTTTGGCCAGGATCTGCCTGCCCTACTCCCTACCAGACTGGACCCAGAGCTCTGCACTGGCCTTGGCTCTGCTCCTTTGGTGGGTGACATGCTGGGTGCCATTCCTGCCTGTCTCTGTGGAGGCCCCTTGGCTGAACTTGTGAGCTCCCAGGTACTATCCTTCACTGGGGCTCTCACCCAAGCACCCTCAGGGTCTGCCCATCTGATTTTCTATCAAGATGTACTTCCAACTTCCAAGCAAGAATGTGAGGCAAAGCAGGGGAAGAGAAGAAAATCCCTGTTTTCCATATAAAGAAACTAAGTCCCAGGGAGAACGGTGTCTTGGCCAAGGCCTTAGTTGATAAGTAATTACAGAGGCCAGAATCCAATGGAGGTATTTTGGCTGCTAATCGAGCATGAAGTTCTAGAGTGTTCAGGAAATGGAAGTTGCTACTTGGTGCCATTTTTACAGAACCATGAGGCCCCCGTAGTGGACATAAGAATATGGTGTGTAGTGGTCATAAGTGCTGTTCACCGAATGGTTCCAGCTCTCTGCCTTCTGAGCATATGGCAGGAAGAGGCTCCTCCTTGATGTTAGCAATGTCAACATGCCTTGCTTTGGCCAATGAAACATGAGTGAAAGCGATGTGTGTTACTTCTAGGTAAAGGGGCTTTAAGGGCCGCTGCGTAACTCATACATGCTCTGATCTCTATTGAGGAACCATACGTTGACATGGAGGCCCCTTGGCCTGGGTTCCTGAGAGCCTACAATGATCAGAGCCCCCTTGCCTACTCAGGTCATGAGTGTGACCTGAACCTTTGTCATGTCACACCTCTATGATGTTGGGGATGTTTATCACTGCAGCATAACCTAGCCTGTCCTGACCAATACACTGTGAATGCTGGTAACATTAGACATCAAGTCAACTTCCTCATACAGCATGCACTCTCTGTTGGCTTTACCTCAGGGATAGGAGGCAGAGGTAAGTCAGACACAATTCCTGCCCTCAAGGGGCCTGCAGTCTCTACACTCATTTGAAAAGAAGCTGACTACACCGAGCTTGAGAAAGGGCAGGCCAGGCTGTGAGGGGCACCTTGGGAATGGAGGCAGATTCCCAGAGCAGCCACCCCAGCTGTTTGCAGAATCACCCCAAAAGGGAGGCAAAGCTGTGAAGGCAGTTAATTCCACACACAGCTTTTCTTGGAGAGAGGAAAGGAAGGAGCCATGTTGGGAGCAGAGAGGGGAGGCTGGTGGAAGGACTATGTGCTCTGGGTGACTCTGGGATTCATTGCTCCATTTCATTACTGGCTCTCAAGGGGCTCCAGAAAACAATTAGTAGATTCAAATGCATTAGGGTAATTCCTCTTTTACATCTCTAACTCAGATAATGACAGTTTTCCTGCAATTAGGAGCGGGTCTCCTCAGCGTGCACATTAATTGGGTGTTAAACAGCAGGGATGTCTGAACCGGACAGCCAGGCTGGAATGAATTAGGTGGGGAACAGCAGCCCTGGGATGAAGAATTCATCAACGATCACAGCCAGCTGGAGACGGGAAGACACCCCATCAGTAACAGAAGGCAAGGACTTGGGTGCAGGATGCTGAGAAAGGGGTGGGAGGTGGTTTGGCCCTAGGAAGGGACAGGAATGACTGGCCCTGACCCTGTGGGAGGCCAATTTTTTCTTGATGAGGTCCAGGGTCCAATGCCATCCGTGGGGAAGGGGTGCTATAATATCGTGTGCCTCCTCCCATTTAACAGTTCCTGGCATATTGCCAATGTGCAGTAAGTGTTTCTGGGCTCTTGGTATAAGTCAGCATTTATATGCACTATTGCATATAATGTAATCCTCCTAACAACCTTGATGTAGATACTATTATTAATATTTTATAAGAGACAGGGTCTCGCTATGTTGCCCAGGCTGGAGTGCAGTGCTAGCCACAGGCATGATCCCACTACTGATCAGCATGGGAGTTTTGACCTGTTTTATTTCCAACCCAGGTCAGTTTACCCCTCCTTAGGAACCTGGTGGTCCTGGTCCCCTCTTCCCATGAGGTCACCTTATTGATTCTGAACTTGGTGCAGACACCTGATCAGCATGGCACACTATAGCCCAGAACTCCTGGACTCAAGCAATCCTCCTACCTCAGCCTCCTGAGTAGCTGGGACTACAGGCACATGCCACTGTGCCTGGCGATACTATTATTATTTGCTGTGTTTCACATAAGTCAAGTGGGGTTCAGAAAGGCTAAAAGTGACAGGCCTCGTGTGGGGCTTGGGATTCAAACCAGATGCCCTGACTCACGAGCCCATAGCAACTAAGTTGGAATCTTCTCGGGGGAAAGAGCCACGTGGCCCATCATCTATGACCACAGAGGCCTGCCCCTTGCTGCGTCCTTCCAGTGCCCAGCGCAAGGTCAGGCCCTGAATGTGAGTGTACTTTTGTGAGCCTGTGTACATCCATGTTTTGATTCATTCAGTTATGTAGGATGGGTTAAAGCAGTTTGGCAAGAAAGGCTCTGATCTGGTCCCTGCCAGCTTCTAGGTCCCCAAAGAGCTGCTGGGGAGGTTGTGCCTGAGTGCTCAGCCTTTGGGATCAGGACCCCTCTGTTCCCTTCTGCAGGAGGGTGGTATTTTGTTTTCAACTTCCTGTTCCTATGAGCCACCAGAAGTTCCCTTACTTTCTGGAAAGAAAAAGGAAAACGGGATATAATCGACTCTGAGGACCCTTGGCTGACTTCCTGGGCTCAGAACATCAGAAAGCATCTAGAAAGATCTAGCATCAGCATCAGAGAGGCTGGCAGGGTAGAGGGGGTTAAATCATGCATGTGCCCCCTGCAAGGGAGAAGCCTTCTGTCCCAGAGAGAGAGAGAGCGAGAGAGAGAGAGAGAGAGAGAGAGAGCGAGAGAGAGAGAGAGAGAGAGAGAGAAAGAGAGCCGGCCACATGTCCATGGATGTGTGCACAGCTGCTGGTCACATTTGGAGCAAGCCACGGCCAGCTAAGGGGCAGACCCCTCTCGGAGTGTTCTTGACCAAGGTCAAGGCAGAGGATGGCCAGAGTCCTCTCCTACCTCCTGTCTGGATGATGAGACAGGTTTGGGATGTTATGAAATAAGGGGGGAAATAGCAGGCCAATTAAGAATAAAGACTGTGTTCAGAGTTCTCTGGCCCAAAATTCTTCCTTCTGAAGGTGACTGCAGGGCTGGAAAGTCAGCCGCACTTTTGGCCACTGGGTTTCAATTCTTCTTGGAGTCAGTTTCCTATATATTCTTGTGATCTGGAAAGCTTCTGATTCTTGGTTTTCCTACTACTTCTGCTAAAATGTGGAGGTTTTCCATATAAAATGTTGAAGACCAATGACGCCCATGTTAAAAGGACTCCCTCCTACCCTCAAGCGTCTGTCACCATCTGTGCCAAGTGCTGGGGACATACACAGCTGAGCACGACACATTTCTTCCCTGTAAGGAGCTTCAAGCTATTTGGGGAGAGGGACATGCACGCCACTGCACTGACTCATGTGGAATTTGTTTGTCTATTGGTTCAGACGCCACCACAGATCACCTAGTATGTGCCAGGCACTGGGAAAGGCTTGAGAAGAAGCAGGGTCCTGCCCACCCTCACTCTGTCTGTGCTGCAGATCCTGGCCAGGATTATATACCAGAATTGCCCAGGGGAGCTATTTCCAAAACAGGGGTCAGGAGTGCCTGGCCCCTTCCATGTACGGCCCTGACAGATATATATGGAAAAGAATTGCCCAAGTGGTTGGGATGTGTACTCCTAGGTAAGTTACTCGTGGGCTGGAAAGAGACAGTAAACAAGCAGGAATAACAGGGAGATAGCGCAGCGCTCTGTGGTTTGGAGAATGGAGAGTGGCTGAGAGAGTCTAGTGTGGGGCTAAGGGTCACACAGGCTCCAGCCAGACTGCCTGATTGTCCACCTGCCAGTCGTGTGATTTGGCAAATTGCCTAAGCTCTGCAGTTTGGTTTCCTCCTCTGTAAAATGGGCGTGATAATAGTATCTACTTCATAGAGTTGTTGCAAGATTACATGAGATATAATAATTCAGGTGACAAGCTTAGAACTGTGCCCGGCACGTGAAAACCCAGAGAGTGTTCTCTAAGTGTGTGCGGCTGCAGTTACTACCACTATTACTATTGTATTATCGTTATTATCGGAGGGAAAGCTTCCAGACACAGGAGGCCTGAAAGAGAGTAGGAGTTATCCAGAAAAGGAGATGGAAGAGGACCAACAGAGAACACAGTCTGTCTGGAAACAGCCTGGTCCACTGGAGCCCAGCGTGTGAGGTGGAGAGAGGTGGGAGAAGATGCTGGAAGGCAGATCATGAGTGGGAGGGGCCCCATGAGTCACGCTGAGATGTCTGCACTGGATCTAGAGAACGGCAGGGGCGTTGGGGGCCTTTGGGGTCTGCTGAGTTGTTGCTGTGGGGGTGTGTGTGCACGTGCGTGAGTGCATACATGTGCATGTGAGTGTGCATGTGAGTGTGTATATGGAGGTGAACTATAGGCTGCCTAGTGTTGACCCCTCCAGCTTCTCCTTGGCAGGATCCACTCAGCGATTCACCACTGCATGGTTTAGAGAACTCAGCCTCTTCCTCAGTAATGGGACACACGACCACAGAGCACCTAGTATGTGCCAGGCACTGGGAAAGGCTTGAGAAGAAGCAGGGCCCTGCCCGCCCTCACTCTGTCTGTGCTGCGGCTCCTGGCCAGGGCTGTACACCAGAATTGCCCAGGGCAGCTATCTCCAAAATAGGAGTGCCTGGCCCTTTCCATGTAGGGCCCTGAAATATATATATGGAAAAGAATTGCCCGGATGGTTGGGGTGTGTACTTCTAGGTAAGTTACACATGGGCTGGAAAGAGATAGTAAGCAAGCAGGAGTAACAGGGAGACAGTGCTGTGCTCTGTGGCTTGGAGGATGGAGAATGAGGATGAAGAGAGGCTGGGTTCCAACTCCTGAGGTTGGCATGGAGCCAGGCTCCCACCCTAACCCATCAGTACTGGGGACATGCACAGCACCTCCCCACCTGGAGGGACTCTTACATAGGAAACACCAGACATGGCCATTTCCAGACACACTCGAGAGCCCTGCCTTCACCTGTGCTGGCCAATCCTCTGGAATGCCCTTCCTTCCAGCGGCCAGTCGCTCAAGGCTTGGAACCTCTGCAGTGTACAGCACAGTGGCTAGGAGTGAGGGTTCCAGACCCAGACTCCTTGGGATCAAATCCTGGCTCCTGTACATAGATTCTTGTGGCTCAGCCTCTCAGCCTCAGTTTTCTCATCTGTGAAGCAGAGAGAATAGTAGCACCTCTCTCCTGGGTTGCCGTGAGGAAGGAATGAGATAATACTCAATACTCAGTGCTCAGACAGCCTGGCACCTGGCAGATCTACACCTGGCTCATGAGTGCATCAGCGTGTGCTTGAGTTCGTTGCCCAAAGTCAGGCTCCTCTGTCTTCCTGGGCACTCAAAGTGTGCTGGGCATCATTCTGGGCACCAGGGGGATGGTGAGGCTCAAGGCAGACCTTGCCTACCTGGAGTTCAGGGTACCCGTCAGTACTGGGGACACACATAGTACTGGGGACCACCTGGAGGATCTCTTACAAAGGAAACACCAGACATGGTCATTTCCAGATACACCCAAGAGCTCTGCCTTCACCCGTGCTGGCCAATCCTCTGGGGCTGGAGAGTAGACACAAAATGACAAGCTCCTACATCTATACAGCACTCACCATAGCTCCCTGCACACAGTAGGTCTTCGGATTAGAGTTTAGAGAAAGAAACATTTACTGAGTGTGCTCAAAGTGGGGGCAGAGACTTTCACATTTATTATCTCATTTTGACACCCTGATGATCCTTTGAGGCAAGTATACAAAGCACCATACTCATTTGAGGAAGCTGAGACTCAGAGAGGTTAAGTGATTAGCCCAAGGTCCTATAGCTAGTCAGTGGCAAAGCTGGGAGCCAAATCTAGGTCTGCCTAAGCAAACCCCAATTATTTTTTTTTTCTTGAGTTGGAGTCACACTCTTTGTTGCCCATGCTGGAGTACAGTGGCACACTCATGGCCACCGCAGACTTGACCTGCTGGGCTTAGGCGATCCTTTCTGCCTCAGCCTTCCAAGTAGCTGGAACTTCAAACACACGGCACCACGCGCCCGGTTAGTTTTTGTGATTTATTGTAGAGATGAGGTCTCACCAAGTTGCCCAGGCTGGTCTCGAACCCCCAGGCTCAGGCAATCTTCTCTCCTCAACCTCCCAAAATGCTGGGATTACAGGCTGAACCACCGCGCCTGGTCACAAATCCCAATTCTTACCGATAGGCCATGCAGACATAGGGGTGGGAGCAGTGACCAGGAATGATACTGAAGAGATGCTGCTTTGGGAACCACCCCCAAAAGGCTGTGATGCAGATGCATACCAGTGTCACACTAACCAGCCCTACCACCAGGAGGCCACCTGCCTCCCTCTTCCCTCTGGCCAGTTTGCAGCCTCACATTTTGGAGGCATTTAATCACCGATCTACTTCCGGTTACCATGACCAAATGGCTAATGGTAATTAATTCAATTTGTTCAGCAGGGGAATTGAAGGCTTGGCTTGTATCAATGATCTGAAGTTAACACAGAATTTATGCTAATTGGAGGCAGAAACATGCCTTCTCCTCTAAGTGAAGAATCAGTTCTATTAATAAAACCATGTCACTCCAGATAATGAGCTGGCAAATGGTATGCTGCCAGGGCTGAGGGAAAGATGACCAGGAAAGAAGTAAAAGACAGCACAGAGGATGGCACCTTTTCAGAGGCCTCTCTGGGAGGACCAGCGAGAGGGCAGGGAGGAGTCTGCACTGGCTGACAGCTAGCACCAATGGACACAGACATGACTGAGGTCAACCTGGGCTCTCCAGGAAGTCCAGCTCTGACTACAACTGCACCAGTGAGCCCAGGTGAGAAAGGAGAACTGTCTAGTCAACCCACAGAACTGGGAGAATGAATCCGTTATCGCCGTTTGACTCTGCTATTGTGTTTGAAGAGATGGTTTTGCAGCAATAAATAATGAAGACAGAATGTTAGTGAACGTGGGATAAGCAGAGGTCTTAGATGTGCCTGCATGGTCTGCTTGGCTCAAGGACCTATCCCAAGGAAAGTGAGCCCTGGGTAGCTGCCGCCGCTCTTAAATCAATTGCACCACAGATTTCTTGTCCTCCCCACCACTTGAGAGTGTGCATTAGAATGCAAAAGTAAGTGTCATTATTACAGGACTGTCAGTCTTGTATACACTCGAATTTACATACTCCTCAATCATTTTCCTAACAGTTTAACTATTTTTCTCTATTTTTAAACTTTTTTTTTTTTTATTAGAGATGGAGTCTTGCTGTGTTGCCCAGGCTGGAGTGCAGTGGCTATTTGCAGGCATGAGCATAGATCACTGTAACCTCAAACTCCAGGTGTCAAACAATGATCCTGCCTCAGTCTCTCCAGTAGTTGGGACTAAAGGTATGCGCCATCATACCTGGCTTAGTTTTTAAATTTAAATTTTAGAGACAGGGTCTCACTCTTTTGCCCAGGCTGGAGTACAGTAGTGCCATCACAGCTCACTGTAACCCCGAACTCCTGGGCTCAAGCAACCCTCCTGCCTCAGCCTCCCAAGTAAGTAGGACTATGTGCCTGGCTAATTTTTTCAATTTTTATTTTTGTAGAGACAGGTCTCACTATGTTGCCCAGGCTGGTCTTGAACTTTTAGCCTCAAAGTGATCCTCCCACCTTGGTCTCCCAAAGCACTGGGATTACAGATATGAGTCATCACGATTGGCCCCAGATTATTTTAAACTACTTTAAACTTTTAAACTATTATTTCTAAAACTGGGGACATATTTTGCAAGACTCATGACCCCTGCCCAGAACCTCTGTCCTGGGGAATACACTTGGGAAGGGTTTTCATCTGTGACAATAATTCGAACTCACCTTTCTCCTGAGCCATCTCTTGCAGACAGAAGTAGATGACTCTGGCTCCCAGGCTGAAGCCAATCAAGGAGACAGGTCGCTGGCCCTGAAGGGAAAAAGACACAGGTGTCTGGAGGGCATACAGTCAGTTTCAGCAAAACATCAGCCCTGACAAGTGTGACCTTTGCACGCGTCTTAGTGCCTGCCACTCACATAATGAATCATGCATGTGCTGTTCCGGCCCTGAGATCCGATGTCTTCATTGGGAGAGTCAGGGCCCTCATTTGTGCAGGAGTGCACCTGCCGCTGGAACTGGCTTCCTCCAAGGCCAACAGGCAGGCTCTGTCTGGGTTAATTTTCTTTAATCTGAAATCACTGTCTAGCCGCTGTTTGTTCTTCCCCAGGAGGTAGGACTAGCCCATTACAAGAGCAACTTCCCTTGGCCTCTTCTGCCTCGTGGCAAATAACTGCAGTGACGTGGGACCTCTTTTGGAGCCGGGGGATTAGGCAGAAGGCACCCCCAGGTGTGATGGGTCAAAGGGTCAAGAGGGACATGTGGGGACAGCTGTTCTGCTTCTAGACAGGAAAGTGGAGCACAAAACAAGATATGGTAGAGGAATTTTCTGACTCAAGAACTTGTAGAAAAGGCAACTTGTTACTACATGAGTGAAGGTTCTAAGAAAAAGAAAGTTATCTGGGGTATTCTGGGCCCAAATTCTACATGGAAGGAGAGGAGGGGAGCAGAGAAGCTCCGGAGGCCCAGGTTGGCTTTATCATCTATCCTTCTTCTCGATTTTTGTGCTGATACTGGTATTCCACACCCTGCCCCCACTCCATTTACTGCAACGTGGAATTCTCCTTTAAACAGTATTTGAATCCTGCAGGAGCTTTGTGGTGACCCCTGCTGGCCATCTACTAGTATCTATTCTCCCTTTTGTTAGTAATGGAAGACCTGAGTGTGACTGGGCACACAGCCACCCAGCCAAAGACTGTTTCCCTAACTTCTCTGTAGCTGGAGGTGGCCCCAGGGCTGAGTCTTGGCCAAGGAACTGGAGGCAAGCAAAAGTCTGGGCCTCCCAAAGTGCTAGGATGACAGGCGTGAGCCACCGTGCCCAGCTGGCTTAGAATTTTAAAAGTATTGTAATGAGGCTGAGCCCAGTGGCTCACGCCTGTCATCCCAGCACTTTGGGAGCCTGAGGCAAGAGGATTACCTGAGTCCAGGGGTTCGAGACCAGCCTGGGCAACTTGTTGAGACCTCGTCTCTACAGTAAATCAAAAAAATTAGCTGGGTGTGGTGGTGCTCGCCTATAATTCCAGCTACTTGGAAGGCAGAGGCAGAAGGATCACCTGAGCCCAGCAGGTCAAGGCTTTGGTGGCCGTGAGCGTGCCACTGCACTCCAGCCTGGGTGACGGAGTGAGACTCTGACTCAAAAAATAAAAATAAAAAAGTATTATGATTTATCTTCCTAACCATTTTATACAGTATTGAGACAACCAAAGATGCCTTCACACAGTAGCTTTAGACTCCTAGGAAGGAACACTGGGCCACTATCTGTGGCCAGTTGAAGCACGTGGTCTCATTTACTCTACTGACTTAACTGCAAATGGAGTCTGAGGTTTCCATTGACATGCCACCTGAATGCGCCCAATCATTACCACTAAACTGTTCATTAAGAGCTACTTAACACTCTGCCAGTCCCCCCAGCCTTGTTCCTACCTGCAGATGTTCCTGTTATTCAGTTCTTACCTAATTACCTGCTAGAGATGCACAGCCTATCATTTTAACTGTTCATCCTAGCACACTTTCGTCTCTTGAACTGGATGGGTAGTGAAGAACACCCATCCCCCAAGCGGCCTAGCCTCTAAGGCTGATGTCTGTGCACAAGGCAGCCTCCTGACATCCCCTCTTGTCCCCGCCACCCCTACAGCCATTCCCAGGTACCTGCTGCCGGGAGAGTAGGATGTGGGCCAGGTGCTTGCCAACCTCTGCTGATCGATGGAGACACACTCCCCAGGGGTTGTCGATGACATTGGCGACAGCGAGGAGTGACGCTGGCCAGGTCAGGGCAGCCACAATGCCTGGGAAGGTGGGATATCAGCGATGAAGGGAGTGAGGGGGGCGGGTTCCTTCTAGGGAAGGGCTGGCTAACAGATGCTCAAATGAATGTATGCAGTCTCTTGAACTTGGAACCTGCAAGTTTGCCAAGTGTCAAACTGCTAAAGAGCAAAGAAACGAAAAACTCATATATTTCTGTTATATGAGCTAAATCTCTTCTACCTAAGCCTTTGTCATATGTGAGATCCCCAAGATGGCCCCCATTTGTCACCCCACCCTGTATCCTCCCACTTAGCCGCATAACTCTGCAATGCTCCCTGCCCTGCCCTTCCCCTCTTGACTCAGACATGTGACTTGTTTTGGTCAATGAGCTGTTAGTAGATGTGAGGCTTGGAATGGACTTGTGCCTGGGGGCTAGGTTCCTGCACTTCTAGCCTGCTGGTCACAGAAGGAGGATGAGAGACAAATGAAGCAGAGCGAAGTTGCCCAGACAACACTAGCCTCAATCAGTGGATAATCATCCGACCCACAGATGCGTGAGCAGCTAAGATCAGCCAACTCTGGTCTCATGACTCCTGAGCTATCACAACAAACTAGCGTAACTTTAAGCCACTGAGTTTTGGAGTGGCTTGTTACGTGGCAATAGCTAACTGATACATCATGTGACTGGCTGTTTATCTGTCTTCGCTCCATAAAGACCATCAACTTCTCATAGACAGGAATATGCCTTAACCTCTCTGTGCTCCCAGTATCCTCATAGTGCCTGGCTCCCTGGGACCTTGGGCATGCAAAGATAGGGTACCACTGTGGGATGGAGGTGGTAGGCTGTTAGTGATAGAGGTGGGAGGCTTACCAGACAACACCGTGTACTTAAGGGCCTCCTGGGCCACCATGTTGGCAAGACCACTGAGGATGGTCTCCAGGGCATTGCCGAGCTCCATCAGGTACTTGGCCTCCCAGGCCAGGCAGTACTGCTCACGGCTGCGGGCCAGGGCAGCCCACGGGGCGCTGAAGGTGCCTGGGGAGAAAACAGGTAGGTGGGGTCTCTCCATCCATGGCAGAAGCTGTCCCACCCTACTCTCTGAGAGGCAGCAACAGGGGGCCACTCATCTTGTGCATAAGGCAAAAGGGCCCACCCCCTGCCAGTGAGTGGCAGCTGTTAGCACAGATGGACTACTGTGCTGCCCTGTGAATTGGCAGGCTGGGGTTTGAATCTCAACTCCTGCATTCATTAAAAGCTGAGTGACCTTGGGCACATCCATATTCCACCTTGAGCCTCACTTTGCTTATGGGTGAAGTGGGGAGATTAATACTTGTCTCCCTTCATAGGGTAGATGTAAAAATTTAGCATTTGGACTATGATGGGTATGAAAAGTATTATTTCCTCTCACCCTGAAGTAATTCTGGCATTTAGCTGCTGACAACAACATATAACAGGGACAAGAGGCGTAGCTCTGTGAGTCAGTTACATCCTGATTCAACACGGACTGGGAAATAGCTAAAACTTGAGGGAAGAGGTACCTGAACCCAGCTCTGCCATGATCTCACTGGGTCACTCAGTTTTCTCACTTAGGAAATGTAAATATTAAATGACCCCGTGGAAGGACGATGACACTGCACCACCATAGAGGCCAAGTGTCAAGTAGGAAAGTATAGACATGATGGCCTGCCTCCCTCTCTTCCTCCTCCTGCGCAGCTGCCTTCAGGATAGGAGCATGGGGGAACCTAATTCACCCCATCCATTTCTGCCCGGTGGCCCCAGTGACCTTTTCAAAACATAGATCTCCACCCACTCCAGTCTAAAATCCTGCAATATCTCTTGGCTCTTACATCAGTTTCCCTACATCAGGGGTCTCCAACTCCAGGCTGTGGACCAGTACCCATGATGGCCTGTTAGGAATCAGGCCATACAATAGGAGGTGAGTGGTGGAAGTGAGCAAAGCTTCATTTGTATTTACAGCTGCTCCCTACTGCTCGTGTTATGGCCTGAGCTCCACCTCCTTTCAGATCATTATCAGCATTAGATTCTCATAGGAGGGCGAACCCTACTGTGAACCGTGCATGCGATGGATCTAGGCTGCTGCTCCTTATGAGAATCTAACGCCTGATGATCTGAGGTGGAGCTGAGGCGGTAATGCTAGTGCTGGGGAGTGGCTGCAAATACAGATTAACATTCGCAGTAGGTTTGACTGCACATCCCCTCCACCCATGGAAAAATTGTCTTCCTCAAAACCAGCTCCTGATGCCAAAAAGGTTGGGGACTCGGCGCCCTACATCATCCTTACTTGTCCTTGAGATTCTAGTTCAATTGCCTCTTCCATGGGGAGGCCTTCCTTACCCCACAGACAGATCAAATGCAAAATACACCCTGTACTTTTTTGCCATAAGTTTTCATGACAGTCTATAATTATGCATTTCTGCATCCTCTGTTTTACGTGTGCCTCTCCTACAGTCTGATTTGCTACGCACCCTGTTCCCAAGGCCTGGTGATGTGATGCACAATAAGCACCCCTAAGCACACGAAGCATGAATGGATGGATGGAGTCAGCTTCCCAGAGCCGTCTGGTTCTGAACATCAACCACACGTCTCTGCTTGCCTGCCCCAAAGGCCTCATCCTTACCTGCAGGGGGTACGTCGACACAAAGACCACCCTGCAGCTGTTCTTCTCCCTCTGCAGGGTTCCTGTCTCAGCTCTGCCACAACTCAGGAATCAGCTCTCTTTAACTGTGGAATGGTGACTGCCGGCCCTGAGAGAAGTGGAAGGTGCAGAACACAGCGGAGCGTGGGCTTGATGGGACGCTGGCCTGGGCTCTGGACCCAGCTCAGCAGCTGCCACTGGTGTGACTTGCAGCAAAACACAATGCCCTGCTGACCCTCAATTTCTACATCTGTAAGAATGGGGTGATGACATCTGACTCACGGGTGTGTTGGGATCACATGGGATGCTGCATAAAAACTCATATATGGATTGCCTGAGCCCGCGAGTTCGAGACCCGCCTGGGCAACTTGGCGAAACCTTTAAAAAAACAAAAACAAAAAAACTGTCATATAAATTATAAAGTGCTCTACTGAATTGTGTTGTCCTGTGGACAAGAATATGGGCTGTGAAGCCAGACAGAGTAGGGGTGAATCTAGCTGGGTGACCCTGCACATCCCTTATGAGTCTCAGTTTCCTCATCTGTAAAATGGGGGTGCTAGCGATGCCTATCCCTTTGAACTGAAGTAAGGAACTAACTGAGCTGATACCTACACAATGCTTGGCTCACAGCAAGTCGTTAGCCACAAAGCTATTATCTTTATTGTACATAATCCTGATTAATAAAGGAGTGGGCCAAAAAAAGTCCAATTACTCCTATCACACATAAAAGCAAGTCTGTGATGACAACAAGGCTTGTTTCCTGGCTGTTAAGGAGGCAGGAACAGGCTATTATTTTTTTCCTTCCGGAACATTCTCAAGCTTGGTTATATTTCTTTTAAATACCTCTCTGCAGCCGGGCTCGGTGGCTCAGCCTGTAATCCCGCGCCTTTGGGAGACTGAGGTGAGTGGATTGCCTGAGCCCGCGGGTTCGAGACCCGCCTGGGCAAGCGAGACCTCATCTCTACAATAAATCAAAAAAATTAGCCAGGCGTGGTAGCACGCGCCTGTAGTTCCAGCTACTTGGAAGGCTGAGGCGGAAGGATCGCCGGAGCCCAGCAGGTCGAGGCTGCGGTGGCCGGGAGCAGCCACTGCACTCCAGTCTGGGTACAGAGTGAGACTCCAACTCAAAAAATAAAATAAAATAAAATAAATA
>CAUYQG010155685.1:0-25722 GCA_963574415.1 Tarsius wallacei
TGGTTTTGATTTGCATTTCTCTGATGATGAGTGAGGCTGAGCACTTTTTCATGTGTCTGTTGGCTGCCCATATATCTTCTTTTGAGAAGTATCTATTCATGTCTTTTGCCCACTTTTTTTTTTTTTTGAATTGGAGTCTCACTCTGTCACCCAGGCTGGAGTGCAGTGGTACGCTCATGGCCACCCCAGCATTGACAGGCTCCAATGATCCTTCCATCTCAGCCTTCCAAGGCTGAGAACTATAGACATGTGCTACCATGCCTGGCTAAATTTTGTATTTATTGTAGAGATGAGGTCTCGCCAAGTTGCTTGGGCTGGTCTTGAATCCGCAGACTAAGGCAATCCTCTTGCCTCCACCTCCCAAAGTGCTGGGATTACAGGCTGAGCCACCGAGCCCAGCCTTTTGCCCACTTTTTAATGGGGCTGTTTGTTTTTTTCCTTTCGGCACATTTGAGTTCCTTGTAGATCCTGGGTGTTAGGCCTTTGTCAGATATACAGTTGGCAGAAGTTTTATATTTGTGAAGTTAAGTTTCTTATTTCCTTGGCTCTTAGGATATCTAGGGAAGACTCATGTGAATCAACCACTGAGCCAACACTGTCCAAACACGTTCATGAAATCATGGCATCCACGAGTCATGAGGAGATGCTCAAAGCACAAAAACATGGAATTTCTACTTATACTGGGACACAGCAATATCTTCCATAATCCAGTTCTGGCACTTTACTAACCCTGTGATCTTGAATAGGGTACTTAGCTCCTTTGGCCTCAGCATCCTCAACTATAAAATGACCATAATAATAACATCTAAAAATGTAATAATAGCATCTATCCCTAGGGTTCCTGTAAAGATTGAAAGTTAAAACACATTCAAAGCACTAAGGATGGGGCATGGAAAAATAAGAGTATGTGTTAGATATGATTATGACTATCAGTACTACTATTAACGAATCACTAAGACATGCTATCAGGTTATGTGATGGAAAGAGTATGCATGACCTTAGGAGTATGACCTTAAGCAGATGACTTCACCCATCTCAACCTCAATTTTCCCTCTTCTGTGATCCCGGGAGAATAACAGGAATTTGGTGATGATGAGAAGACACAAGAAGTGGATGCCAAAATCATCTTTACTCTCTTCCAAAACAGAGCTGGGAAATTTGAGCAATTATTCTGATCTAAACAGAGGGTATGGTCCGACATTTATAAAGGGCCTCTGTAAATAGATGATATGACTGCCACTATTTGCGTTTCTATCAGCCCCTATGCGGAATAATCAATAATGAATGTTGTTTAAACAAATGGTGTAATTTTCCAATCTGTGTTGTTCTAAACCGACCTTTACTCCTCATTGCCATTTGTAATGCATGCATAATTCAATGATGAAGCAGAAGGAGAAATAAGGATGTTGGTCTAAGTGGCCCTTTTTGGGTTGTTTCTGATGATTTGTTACAATCCTATAAATAATACACCGCCTGTCATTGTAAATATGTATTGTGTTATCTAGAGGTATATTTAGTGACTAAAATAATAAAAGCTAGTCTACCTCTCCTGGCAATCTCAAGGCATAATTAATTGCTGGTAAGATATATTCTAGAACTTGAGAGCCCTAAAGCAGAAGGAAAAATAAAGGCCACTGTCAACACAAATGCTAAAAGAAATGCCTAAAGGGCATAGTCATTTGCCATTTGGGAAAAGTGTTTGCTAGAGTACTTGATTGGGAAGAAGGAATGATGATCCGGGAGGTACTTTTGTTCATGTGGAGAGATGTGTGTGTATATATACACACACAGTCACACACTTTTTAATAAACCATCAATCAATTGGCTTACAGAGCTAACTTGTCAATTTCAACTGCTTTCTGTTATTTGTTTACACACACATCCCTCCACCTGACAAAAAATATATATAAAAAGTGAGTGTGCACATTTACACACAGTTTTTTTAATAAAGCATAAATCAGGAGATAGCTTCTGTCAATTCGAACTCCAGTCTGCTATTAGTTCACCCACACACACTCACTATGCAATAAACTCTCTCAATGTAGGAGACAAGAGCAAGATGCCCCTCTTTCCCCAAAGGGCACCTCTGTGTGCTCCCTCAGATCATAGCTGACGACATGTCAATGAAACGGTGCTTGCTCTTGGCCCGGAGATCAAAATGAGGGCTTAACCTGCAATTTACTCTACAAGTCCCAGGACACTTGCCAGATCTGAAGACTTCATTCTAATCTTCCCTGCTGAAAAAATAATCAAGTGCTCCAGCAAAGATGTATTGACAAGTCTTAATTAACCATGCTAATAGGGAGAAGAGATATAGCATGGATAAATGAAATCCACATATAACCCAAATCCTTCCTTGACCATTAATTTCCAACTTTTCCTTCAGTAAACCTTACAGAGAGAAGAGTGGGACAGGTGGGGAGAGACTGACTAACCCTTTAGCAATAGCATTGCTCAGCCTGTAATCCCGCACCTTGGGAGGCTGAGGTGAGTGGATTGCCTGAGCCCGCGGGTTCGAGACCTGCCTGGGCAACTTGGTGAGACCTCACCTCTACAATAAATCAAAAATTAGCCGGGTGTGGTAGCGCGCGCCTGTAGTTCCAGGTACTTGGAAGGCTGAGGCGGAAGGATCACCGGAGCCCAGGAGGTCGAGGCTTCCCGGCCACCGCACTCCAATCTGGGTGACAGAGTGAGATTCCAACTCAAAAAAAAAAACAAAAAAAAAACCCCAAAAGCAATAGCATTGCTTGATGTCTACATCTGCACCACGCCAGTCACCTGTTGGCCAAGCTAACAAGCAAGGAGCACGTGAACAGGAGTGCCAAAAGCATCGGGGGTTCCGTGATAATGACCTGGGATCCTTTTGGGAGTAAGTAAATATATTGTAGGTGGCTTTTAGAATGAAGTTATCTGAGATTGTTTTGCAGCAACAGCAGCTGATTTGATGGAGACCTTCTGGTCCCTTACCTTTTCTGTTGCTAGGCAAGGAGGAGGGGAACGAGGCCCAGCACCTGCGTGAGGCAAAACAGGCTATGCTTTGTAACAGGCAGCAGGCGGCAATGAACCAGGACTGCAGAAGGCAATGAAAGGGCTGCAGAAAGGGCAGAAGGTGATGCCTATGGATTAACCAACGCAAAGGGAAGATGAGGGAGCTGGAGGTTTCTCCAATGGAGCAGGTGAACCAGCATTTATTGAGTACCTGCTATTTTCCAGGCCCCGGAAGAACACACTGTGATGAGGCATGAAATACAACCTTGGAGAGGAAACTGGGCAAGAAATAAAAGTAGGTTTCTTCTTCCTTCCTACAACCTCTGGTGCAGCCAGATGGCCAGAGCCAGACTGGGCAAGTTACTCCATTCCCTGGAGCCTCAGCTGCCTCAGTTGCCGTCTCTACCCTACCTGGCACAGTGTGGGTACCAGGTAAGCAGTCCCTACAACACCAAGAGCTTCTATATGTTGGGCATTGTCAACCAGCCAGGCACACCAAATGGACTATCTCATTTAAATTGCCATCAAAACACTGTCTGTTGTTATCCTTCTGTTACAGAGGAGGAAACAAAGGCATTGGGAGGTTAAGTTGCATGGCTTACACAGCTAGAAAGGAGCAGAGTTGACCTTCAAAACCCAGGCCATCCAGCCCAGAACCAGGCTCAGGACCATGACACTGGCATTTCTGGAGCTCTCCCTAGCAGGCCAAGCAGACACTGTGCTAAATAAATACTCTGTGTCTTCTCATTTAATCCTCATACTACCCTATACATTAGAGATGATTACTGTCTTACAAATGAGGAAACCGATCTTGGAGGGGACAGTCAGCTGCCAAGGTCACAGAGTCATGGAATGAGGGTGGTTCGCCCAAGGTTGGGTCTGTTCCTCCAGGTGAGGGTAATGATTAAGAACACAGGTCTGAAGTGGGTCAGAATCACTCTGTGTTCAGCCGCTCACTGGGGACCTGGCCTCGGCCTTCTGATTACTGTAGGGCTTTATTACTTTCTGAATTCCCTTTGCCATCACACTCGCCCTTCCCTCCCATTTCCCCTTCCAGCGCCCTTTCTCCCCAGCCAGGCCCCAGCCCCCACCCCACATTCATCTCTGCTATTAAATGTTTGTGGAATGTTCACCATTCAAAAACCACGTTCTAGTTTGCAATTTTCAATTCTTGGAAAGAAAGGGGCTGTTTAAATACAAATAATCAAGTCCCAAATGTTGTTGAGATGATCATTTCGGTTCACCCAAGTTTATACAGAAACATCTTCCATCTTCTGATCTACCCCACGTACACTGCCAGGCAGGTCAAGCTCTGGGTGAAACGCCTTCTCACTTGCACACTGAAACCAGCTAAGGCTGCTGCACAGCTCAAAAACCCAGGCCACACTTCTCCTGAAAGCATGCCTGGTCTCTGAGTCACGTGCTAGGGATTAAGGGGACTCGAGATTCACATTTAAAACACAAGAAGAGACAGGAGAGGTGGCTTGCAACTATAATCCCAGCATTTTGGGAGGCCTAGGCGGGAGCATCATTTGAGCCCAGGCATTCAAGACCAGCCTGGGCAACACAGCAAGACTTTGTCTCTACAAAACTTCAAAAAATTAGCTGGGCATGACAGCATGCACCTGTAGTCCTAGCTACTAAGGAAGCTGAGGGGGCAGGACCATCTGAGCCCAGGAGGTCGAGGTTGCAGTGAGCTGTGATTATAACACTACACTCCATACTGGGCAAAAGAATGAGATCCTGATTCAAAAATAAAAATAAATAAAATAAAAAATAAAGCACCAGAAGGAACTTGATAGACTAATGCGGCGTGCGCTAGTGGCAGCTACCCTTGCTAAGCATTAAGATAAACACTATGCATAGCACTCTGCCCCACCTAGCATGGTGCAAGAGGAGACCCTGGAGGGAGACGAATGAGAGAGGGCATTGGTGACCTCGTAAGGCCATGCCACTCTGCATTTATGCCTTGAGCTCTAGAGATAGACTATCCGGGTTCAAATCCTCACCACCACCAGCAGCAGCAACCCATGAGCTTGGGAAAGGTACTCAACCACTCCACATTTTTCCACCTGTAAAATGGAGCATAATAAGGATACCTACCTCAGTGTTGTCATGAGGACTGGATGATGTAGAGTCACATAGAGCATGGAGCACTGTGCCCAGCCCGTGGCAAACATTGATCAATGTTAGTAATTAGCACCATCATGATGTCACATAGCTGGTGCTTCCTATACAAATTACTCCATGTAATAAGGACCTTTGCCTTGGAAGGTATGCATTTCAATCCCGCTATACAGAGGGCCGTGGATGGACAATGCTACATGTGCAGCTGGGTTCTGCCTACGTGTCCTGTTTCCCCACACCTTCAGTAAGGCAGGAGGCCCCATCAGTGTCTGTATGGGTGAGGAGTGTGGGTTGGCAGAAGGCAAGGAAACAGGTGGAACCCCTTATCCAGGTGGCTATGGTATGAACCAATAGAGCACCCCTTGGAAGTGAGGTGATCCAAGGACTGACCTGACCCACGGTCACAGATGCAGGGGTGGGGAATCAGAGGGGGTCTGTGAGCTTTTGGAGGGGGTGGGTAATGCAGAATTAGGGTTTGAGCAGATCCAGCAGGTCTGAAGGGAACAGAGATCCTGGTCCAAATCTGGGTCCCAGTGGCACTGCCCTCTTCTGCATTCTCACATCACCTCCCCTGTTCAGCTGTACCCTCCATCAGGATGGGAACTGCATCCTTCTCAACACAAAGTCCCCGAAGTCCCCAGTGGCACCCTTTCTACGTGTAGCATAAGGAATGGGTAGTAGCGATGGGAACTAGGTCCACTCAGGGTACAAGAAGTTATAGGTGCCTTGTTCACAGAGAATCTCAAAACATTAATAAAATTAATCAAAGTTGGAATGCTTTTTATCATCACCATGCTTGGCAATTCTAAACTGTGTCAGTGAAAACATATTCCTCTCCCCCAGGGGGCCCATGCCCATAGCACCCACTCTTGGCATCCCACAGTTTTGCACACTGCACTCACTCAATGGATATTCTCCGAAGGACCACACCCAAAAAGTGGGGGTTGGGGAGGGGCAGAAACTCTGTTGATTTCTGAGCAGCGAACATAAAGGTACTGACATTGAAATATACAAAATACACCTTTCAGAAATGCCATGCCATTTTTTCTTGTGTGAAATAATAAGACAACCACACATAAGACTCCAACTGCCCAGGCTGGTGCTGCAACAGGCTAACTGGAAACAGGACCATCTTGCATTCTTGTGGCTATGAAAATCACTCCAGGGTCCTAGGATTTATTTCCCTTTCCTGGGAGCCGGGGACAGATAATGAATACCCCTCATCAGCTGATCAATTGCTTGCACTTCCAGGCAGGCACTCATCACTCCCCCCACACACGGCCCCGCCACCACCTGAACAAGGTTAAAAGAACAGGCTCATGAGTGATGGTCAGAGAGGAACTGGCTTCAGAAGAGGAAGTTAAAAATATTAAGAAATCAACAGGGGCATTTAAAAGCAAAGCCCTTTCCACGCCACAGAAGACGTTTTGCTATTCATCTTGTTCCCTGACTCTGCTTCACCAACTTGATGGAAGATGGTTTAGCTGACATAAAAACCAGCTATACATGAATAGCAGTGATTGATGGTGCCATTCCAAGCATGGGCCAAAAATGGCACTAAAAGATGCCTCGGGCTTCCTGTTAACTGTTTTATAAGGGGACTGATGCTCCCCCCACCCCTTGTTTAAAGAATAAATTAGCAGAACAAGTACTTTCAAAAACAAGGTAGTGTTATATTGAGGGAGAAAAAAAGGCAGAAGGTCTTGGGATATTTAGTATATTCGTATCTGGGAGTTAGGATGATGCACACTGAGAGTTATAGAAGGGTTTTTCCAAATGCAGCTGTTTGGTTTCAGAGTACATGAGTTAATCAGGTTTTACTTAATTCCACCTAATAACAAATTTCGCCGTTACGTAGTTGGACCTTGCACATGCAATGTTTCAGTGGCAGCAGAAAAAAAATCCAGTCTTCAATAAGAGTCTTAAAAAGAAGGCACAGATGCTCCAACTGAGGCATGATAAACAAGGGGGTGGAGGGGGGAGATAATCTGCAAACAAAATTTAAGAAGGGCAGATTTGCATGACGTGCTGAAGTGTGGCGTCTTTCAATTCAGGGAGAAAGAGATGTTTGCAACACAGCATCATAGTCTTTGAATGTTTCTTAATATGGACCAGACAAGAACAGGGGCTGCAACAGTGTTCGAATTCCCCCTTTTTGTTCTCCTTTCTGGAGTGTGGAAGGCTCCTTTCCTGCCTTTCTTCCTTCTTATTTTGAGGAAGGTTAATTACGACCTGGGCGCGCCTTAAGCCGTGGGCACCTGAGACTCAGCCATTGTTGAAGAAGAATATTGTCTGCACTGTACTGCAAGAACTAACTTAGGAAGCATCCAAATTTGGAACTCCTTTCAGAAGACTTGGGACCATTCCATGCCGTGGTATTCTAAGGGACCACAAATATCCACTTTGTTCCCACTACTTGTCTTTGAAGACGTGTACATGAGTGAAGCATAAAATTTACTTGGCTTTTAAAAGAAAATAAGCTGGTTATTGGCCCATCTAGAATAAGTTCTTATCTCAACATTTCAATTCAAAAGGCCCACTTATGCCTGTCCTTGCCCTGGCCCTCCAGCCAAGCTCAAGATACTCTCAATTACATGGTGGATTTCTGGCCCAAGTTAATATGTATCAGGACTTCTCAAGCGTTTGTACCTTTGACCTAGAAATTCTACTTCTGGCAAATCAATCCCATAGAAATAACCTTAAATAAGAAAATGCTTTAGAACCAAAGATGTTCGTGGCCATGGAAATGACAACTGAAAAGTGTTAATAATAACCTAAAAATCCGGTTAGCAGGAGAATGATAAACTAGGTTGAGGTTCATCTCGTTGGTATACTATCATGCACTCATTCAAAGCACCACCTATGATATTGTCTAGAACAACGTGGAGGTGTGCTTGAAAAGCTAAGAGAAAAAAGAAACTGGTATCTATATGGTGTGATTACCACTATGCTAAAAATATATATTTCTGGAATATTTGAATTGTTAGTAGCAAAATAAATTTAGAGGTAATGAGGGAATCTATCACAAGTGTATATACTACAATGACAACAACAACAACAAAATAAAACATGTTAAAGTACTGAAAGAACATATGTCAAAATGCTAAGACTAGAAATATATTGGGGGATCTCTCTCTCTCTCTCCCTCTCTCCCTCTCTCTCTCTCTCTCTCTCTTCAACTTTTGAATAGTTTCCACTTTTTTAGTGAACATGTTCTTATTTTATATGGGAAATGGCTAATTTTAAGATGAAATGAGACTCCAAGAGAACAACACAACACTCTTTTGCTTCTATGAGAATTACTGAATATGACCTGTACGCTTGGGACCATCTACTTCATTCCAGAAGAATCTGTAACTATAAGGAGAGGTGCCTCTGTTGGTCTGAAGCTAAGCCCTGAAAAGGCCTGGAGAGGCCCGAGGTCAAACGAATGGGTTTCTTCCAGGATTTCACTGCTGAACCTGATCATTGCACTTAATCCTTTCCAGAAATAGTTACTCAGAAGGACCAGGAGCAGTAAATTTACCAATAGATGTGACCAAAACAGGGAACATGAAACTCTTGGGAAGATGCATTATAGAGAGGAGACCATGCTCCCCGCCCCCCCTTTGGAGTAGGGGTCTCATTCTGTTGCTGGAGTGCAGTGGCACAATCATGGCTCATCGCAGCTTCAACCTCTTGGGCTCAGGTGATCCTTCCACCTCAGCCTTCCAAGTAGCTGGGACTACAGGCACACACCATCATGCTCAGCTAATTATTTTGACTTTTTGTAGAAATGAGGTCTTGCTGTGTTGTCCAGGTTGGTATCGAACTCCTGGATTCAAGCAATCCTCTCACCTCAGCCTCCCAAAGTGCTAGGATTTCAGGTGTGAGCAACCATGTCCAGCCATGATCTTTAAGGTAAGGCCAGGCTGGAGGTAGAATCCTATTCTGGACACTTCACAGCTTAGACATGCTGTCAAGCATCTCAGACTCTCAATTTCCTCATCATCAACAGGAGTCATAATAGATTGCAAGGCTGTTTCAAAGAGACAATACATGAAATGTACCATAAATGGCAATTCACCAGCATCTTAAGAACAGCTGACCACATGCCAGACACAAAGCTGAGCACATCACAACCTCACACAATCCTCCGGGGATTATTTTATTTAAGCCCCATCAGGAAGATACTTATCATCTCATTACCAATGGGAATGCTGAAGTTTCAAGGGGTTAAGTGACTTGCTCACCATCATACAGGCAGGAAACAGGAGATCTGAGACTAATACCCACAGCAGGCAATGTTCCAACCACCTTGGACACCTTACATCACATGCTGAGTCACCATGAAGCACTTTCTGAGGAACGGTCCACACAGGACATCAAAAGATAGAATGTAGACTAAGTCAAGAAAAAGAGCTTCCTAGCTGGGCCCAGGGGTTCACACCTGTAACCTCAACACATTGGGAAGCTGAGGCAGGAGAACCGCTTGAGGCTAGAAGTCTGAGACCAGGCTAGGCAACATAGGGAGGCCCTGTCTCCAAAAAAAATTCTTTAAACTCAGCCAGGTGAGATAGCATAAACCTGTAATCCCAGCTACTTGGGAGGCTAAGGCAGGATTACTTGAGCCCAGGAGTTCGAGGCTGCGGTGAGCTGTGATCATACCACCGTACTCCAGCCTGAGCCATAGAGCAGGAGCCTGACTCTAAAAATAAAAAGGGCTTCCAAAATTTAAAATGCGAGAGAGCATCATGTGGCTGCACTCAAAGAATGGACTTGGGCAGGAGGGAGGTTAGCCTGGGAGGGGGAAAGCAAAGCTTTCATATCTTTATTCCTTCTGCCTGCATTCTCTCCTGTCTCCCAACAACCATGGGTCCCAGAAAGGGTAGAAGAGTCAGAAGACAGGGGCACTCAGGAGGTCACCGTGCTGCCCCCACCTTTTTAATAAACCTCCTCGGACCCTGGTTCCATGTCTCCGACACTCAAGGATTTATGTCTCATTTTCAGTGGAATGTTACATTTGGTCAGACCACGAAGAAAACTCCTCATTATAAACTAGGAAATGTGTGGAAAGAGAATTATTTACCCAAGGCAGTGCTCAATCAGTGTTGCCCGAATATTTATTTAGCCCACACACAGTGAAGTTGTATTAATGTTTGCAAAAGAATGTAGCTTTATAAAGTAACTGGGTCACGAAAGACAGCATATCATTTTACAAATAACTTTAAAATTGCTTAAGTTAAATAGCCGGGCTCTCTCAGGTTTGTCATTTCAAAAATGCTACAGAAACAATATCCAGAATTATGTGTCATAAAATACAGGTATTACAAAGTGGCTGTTTAGCCCATTAAAGAAAATGGAGAGTGAAATCTGAATTATTTCTACCCGAGGCAGAAGCAGGACAAAGTTACCAAAATTATGTTAGGCCGACATCGCAATTCTTCAAGTCTGTAGGGCGGCAAGGCTCACGGCTCCTGTACCAAGACTCTATTAGGAGAGTTGTATTTTTCAGTCAACAGTGACAGGAATTCCATTTCTCAGTCCCAAATCTAGTGTAGCTATGGGGAATTCACCCAAAACATTTGCTTTTGCTTTATCAGTGGCATTTGTCTGCCTCAAAAAGCCCTGTGAGGGAGAGGGCTATTAAGTGACTCTGTCAGAGAATACTGTTTGAAGCAGCTTATTTAATGGATAAGACCGTAAGCGGTGAACACCTGGGTGTGAATCCTGACTCTGTCCCCTGCGAGTTGTGCAAATCCAAGCAATGATGTCATAATAATAATTAACAGTAACATTGATGGGTCAGGCATAGTGGCTCATGCCTGTAATCCCAGGGCTTTGGGAGTCCAAGGCAGGAGGATCACTTGAGGCCAGGAGTTGGAGACCAGCCTGGGCAACAACATAGCAAGACCCCATCTCTACCAAAAAAAAAAAAAAAAAAAAGGCCAGCAAGGTTCAGACCACAGCCTTCTGCTCTATACAGCTCCATCATCTATTTGTTAACGAGGCTCCCCTCAAGGGATTCAGTTTAATAAAAGAATTTAGGACCTACCAAAAAGATTGAAAATCAGTGCTGAATGTCAGACACTGGCAATTTTGGGGGTTGGGGGGAAAAGAGCCAGCAGTAAATGATTTAGGCTTTGTGGGCCAAAAGACAAAAACTGGGGCTATTATGTAGGTACATATATGAGAGACAACAAATTTCTACAAATGGTTAATTGATGAAATTCAAAACTTTTTTATTTATGGAAACTGAAATCTGAATTACATATAATTTTCATGTGTCATGAAATAATGTTCTCTTGATTTTCTTTTTCAATTACTTAAAATGTAAAAACTATTCTCCATTTGTGGCACATACCCAAAGAAGTGCAGGCTGCATTTGGCTCATAGGTGGTAGGTCTATGTCACCCTAGGTCAAGCAGGGTCTTGTCCCAGAGTGAGACCCACTGGTGACCTCTCCCAGGGGACCAAGGGAAAGCTCACAGCTGGATCAGAAGGATAGGAACCTGGCTACTACTAAAATAAGACACTCCTTGCCTTTGATGCACAAGTCATTTAGGAAGCAACTATTTTCTACTCAATCTTTCAAAACCTAAATACCAAATGTGGTATGAGCTATAACTTAGCAAAATTATGTTCCTTAAACAAACAATTCCTTTCAAAAAAAGAGCATATTAAAAAACATAATGTCTTTTCCCTTCTTAAATTGGAAACACAGTACAGCAGGTAGGCCATAAACTTATAAACTTATTTGTATTATGAGTATTTGGTGAGTCCTATCATCAATTTGAATCATTTCAACAAAATGGCCAATGCACATAAATCAATCAGACTTCGAATCATCCCTGCAGCCTCTGAACGCTTACCATGGAACTCAATAAGCCAGGCAGGAACACAGATATTATCATCAGGGGACAGTCCATCTATTCCCAGATTGCAGGACCTTCTCCAGTGCCTACTGTGAATTTGAGCGCATGTTAACTATGAAAGTCTGGTCACGCTTTTTGATATATAGGTTTCATAGTATACTAATGTCTTATCCAGTGTGAGTCAAGAATATGCACTAGCAGATTAGACAAACCCTGAAGTGAAATGTGCAATCTACCATCCAAAGGGGCTGAAAATGATTAGAAAGAAATTCATGTGAGTAAACTACTTAAAAGCAACTCCCATGTTTATTTTTTATTTTTTATTTATTTTTATTTTTTATTTTTTTTGAGTTCGAGTCTCACTCTGTCACCCAGACTGGAGTGCAGTGGCCGCTCCCAGCCACCGCAGCCTCGACCTGCTGGGCTCCGGCGATCCTTCTGCCTCAGTCTTCCAAGTAGCTGGAATTACAGGCATGCGCTACCATGCCCAGCTGATTTTTTGAATTATAGTAGAGATGAGGTCTCGCCAAGTTGCCCAGGCGGGTCTCGAACCCGCAGGCTCAGGCAATCCACTCACCTCAGCCTCCCAAAACGCGGGATTACAGGCTGAGCCACCGAGCCCGGCAAATCCCATGTTTAAAATGGCAACGTTGAAAGTATCCCTGACATGGAAAGGAAAAAAACCACAAAATGACCTTTAAGACTCTGTGTCTGCTTTAAAGTCGACTGTAAAACTGAAAAGCCAAAAGCATCACAAAAACACTTATTCTCCAGGGAGCTCAGGCTTAGAACTACCTCCCATCATCCTCTGTGTATACAAGGGGGCCAGACAATAAACTGGCATTTAATGAGATCTTACTTCGAGTTTTGTATACTTTGCATAAATCATGTCACTGAACATTACAAAGAAGCTATTTTTATCTCTATTTTACATGGGAGAAAACTGAGGCATAAAATTTTAAATAACTTGCCTAAGTCACAAGGTTAGAAAGAGTCAGATAAATCCAGGCACAGTGGCTCACGCCTGTAATCCCAGCACTTTGGGAGGCCAAGACAGAAGGATTGCTTGAGCACAGGAATTTGACACCAGTCTGGGAAACATAGTGAGACCTCGTCTCTACAAAAAGTCCAAAATAAATTAGCTGGGCATGGTGGCAGGTGCCTGTAGTCCCAGGCTACTTGGGAGGCTGAGGCAGAAGGATCTCCTGAGCCCAGGTGGTTGAGGCTGCTGTGATCATGCCACTGCACCCCCGCCTGGGCAATAGAGTGAGACTCTGATAAAAAAAAAAAAAAAAAAGAAAAAAGAATGATTCAGATATTCTGATATGAGGCATTCAAAGTCCGTGATCTAAATACTGAAGCTTACTCAAAGGTTGGTAAACTATGGCCCACGGCAAAATCTGGCCCATTGCCTATTTCTATAAATAAAGTTTTATTGGAACACAGCCATCTGTTTATTTATCATCTGTGGCTGCTTTCAAGCTCTAACAGCAGAAGTGAGTGGTTGCAACAGAGAACATAAAGCCCACAAAGCTGAAAATATTGACTGTCCAGCCCTTAAGAGAAAAAGGCCATGCTCCAGTCCCTATGGTGGATACCTACCATGTTATGGTTCCCTACTGGAGAAGCCAGCACACTCATAGGCTCCCAGGCAGGCAATGTCTCTGGGCAGTTCCTTGACTATAGGCAGCTCTATACCTCCTTCCCCCAAGGACCTGGACCATGCCTGGACAATCTGAGTACCCATGATGTGAGAACAGCCTATCTACAAGGTGGTCTGGCTGGAAAGCTTTTTCCAAAATGCATAATAGTGACCACAATGAACCCATCATATTTACTCCCTTTGAGGATTTGCAGAAGGCAGTTGCAAGCAGGGAGCAGAAGCCAAAAGGCACAAGGAGGGAAATACCTGGAATCAGCTGAGCCAGGCTGAAGTTGCAGACAGAGAACTAGAGACAAGGTCAGGGGCCTCTGCAGCGCTCCAGGCCTGAGCTGATTTCTGAGCCTAAGGGCTGGGATGGCTGGTGTCCTTAGACCCTGTTGATCCTTCATCCAGAGCATCTGAGGCACACCTCCACTCCCTGTCGCCAGGGGTCAGAGAGTGGCCTGGCAGGCTTGTTTCCCTGGACCACATAGACAGCACAGACCAACACTGGCTTATAATTCATCCTCTCCCAAAAAATGCAAAACAAACCAAAGAACACAAGCCATGACTGACAAGCACAGCCATGCTCTATTTTAAAGTATTGAGCTATTTGAAGAAAGGAGGCATGGTAAGGCCCCTTTCCCACTAATAACAATAATAAATATTTTATAATAATTCCAAATAAATTCTTAATTATTTATGATATTTCCCTCCATTATCATCAGCAACATCATTATATGTGTGTGTGTATTTTCTTATTTTTAAACCACCAGATGAAAGTAAAGGATTTATTTTCCTTTCCCCCTTCTCTTGACAGAAGGACTTGCTGTTTTAAGTTTTCAAGACCACCTAGCAGGAAATTGGAAGTTGGATTTTTATCCTAATCCCCTAGTTAGAAAAAAGAAAAGAAAAGAAAATCCATCTCCAAGATCCCAATATATCAACTTAATCAGTTTTTTTAAGTTAAATTTGATTTTTAAATCCCTTAGGTGATGAGACTTGTGGGTTTTTATCATTTTACTTCTATTTTTAAAATATAGACTTGTGGTTCTTTTTCCAAAATCAATCCAACAGAAAGTGAATTATGGACAATGCATAATAAAACGAGAGTTACCTTTTGACTTGGGAGAATTATTAGCATTTTGATTCAATGGGTTCTTAGTTCTTCAAATTCAAAAATACCTTATCAGCTGGGCTCGGTGGCTCAGCCTGTAATCCCGCGCCTTTGGGAGGCTGAGGTGAGTGATTGCCTGAGCCCGCGGGTTCGAGACCCGCCCGGGCAACCTGGCGAGACCTCATCTCTACAATAAATCAAAAATTAGCTGGGCATGGTAGCGCGCCTGTAGTTCCAGCTACTTGGAAGGTTGAGGCGGAAGGATTGCCGGAGCCCAGCAGGTCGAGGCTGCGGTGGCCGGGAGCGGCCACTGCACTCCAGTCTGGGCGACAGAGTGAGACTCCAACTCAAAAAAAAAAGAAAAATACCTTATCAAGTCCAGGACTTCTCCAAACACTGGAGTACTAAAGTATGCTCTTTTTTGATGCTTTTAAAACTAAAAGGGCATAATGGCATAGGAACCTAGCTGTTGAATAACTTGTAGACCCCGCAGAGATGTGCAAAAACATGTTTGCTTGAGCCAGCGGTGTGGTAAAAGTCTGGGGCCTACACTGCACACACACACACACACACACACACACACACACACACACACACACGTGAACTTCTCATGACCCTCAAGTATATTCATATGATATATCACAAATACCATAAGGCAGCATTGTAATTACAGGGAGAAATTGATTTTAAAAGGTCTATATCAAAATTAATAGTCATAAAAGTATAATAACCCAGACCAGAGAATTTAGAGATTAGGGCATTTTGAGCATTATACCTCAAATTTATAAAGGTTGTATATTAGTTAGCATTCACAAAGGTTTTAAAATATGGCATAGCTGTGTACATGGTGAATTTATTATTTAATCCAGATTTTTTTTTTTAATGAGCATTAACTCCCCCAACCCATGTTCAGGACTAAAATCAATAAGTCCCCTTAACGTAATTAAAATGCTGATCCTATGACCCATCCTCCTATTCCCAGGCGTAGAATATTAAGGAATACTGTATCTGCAGGAAGATGTGAAGAAAGCAGGTTACTAAGATGCCTCCAGGGCCAAGCATGAGGGATGCCAATTTCCAACAGAAGAAATCAGCATTCAGTTTCAAAAGGAAGAAAACATTGGTACATTTTGATGAGATCGAGCCATACTCAATTTGGGGGTAAAATCTGAATCATGAAAGGAGAATGTTTTAAATTCTTGGTTAAGCTTAAATGGTACATATATACAATGGAAATCACTGGTGGAGGTCAAAGCCATATATTAGTCTGATAGGCCACCATAGCACATTAAAAAGTCCTCTTATACCTATGGTCAACAATAATGTACTATAGTCTTAAAATTTTATTAAAAGGGTAGATTCCATGTTAAGTGTTCTTACTACAATGAAATTTTAAAAATTTAAATGTCCTCTATATTGCTATTATGGCTGAGAAAGATATATCTTGAACAGAGAATGAATAAATCTGTAAAACTATGAAATTAACAATGTTCTCAGAACATTTCAGATATACGGAAATAAGAAAACATAACTAAACATGTGACTTAGCACCTGAACTGGTTCCAGCTAAAGTGACCACTTTCAGTCAAAATAATGAGTACTTCTTTTTTGATCTTCCTTCTGCAAACATCTAAAAGATAGTGTCACTGAGTAGGACATGTCCTTTAGAAAAACACAATTACAGATATTCATTCCTTTTGAATTTCTTGACAAATAAGGGAGACTTAGAATCATATAAGAAGCAATTTACTTTTCAAAGAGTTTTTATAGCTCTCATTTGGTCTTCAAAAAATTCTTCATTAGGAAAAAGCGAATTCAAGTTTAAAATAATCAATTTTATTCCTCCCATTAAAAAAAAAAATTTCAGCTCCTAGAGATAATCTCCAAGTTTCTCAGATTTTAAAAGATAGTTTTTATTATCTTGACCCAAAATCTATAGAAACAAGGATTTTTCCCCAACAGTGAGCTCACTTTTATGAAATCCTTATCTACCAAGATTCACCTCTGCAAACCGCTACAAATCCCTGGTTGTGAACCCCTATTGGGGTTCACAACTATTGGGGAGGGAATTCCTGACAAATTGCAAACAAGCAATGGAAAATGTAATTAACTGTATAATAATGTATACATTCATAAATGTAGAATAAATGAAATCCCAAAGAAACTCTCCTTAGAATAATATCCTTACTGTTGTAATTTACTGAACAATTTACTAACACACATGTTGGATTCTGACCTCAAATGCCCTAATACTATTTTTCCCATAAAGAACTGAAATTCTTCAATTGTAAGTTTTCCTACTCTGGTGATTTTATGCAAAGTGATTCTTGAGGCTGTGGGTGAAATACTACATTCATTTAAAAAACAAAAAAAGTATACTTATTTGTACTTTCTACCATGTGATAAAGACTATCTGATTATATTCTGTAACCTCTAATAGGATGTAAACTCAATGTATTTCCTCATTCACAGGTGTATCCTTGGAATTTAGTACAGGGCCTAACCCCAAAGCAGGTACTGAAAATTTATCGAATGACTGAATAAACACATTGAATTCTACCCTGTGCAAGAAAAAAGAATCAAAGTTAGATTTCTTAAAAAGTGGACATGTCTTGCAGAACTTACTATATGGCAAACTTGAAGAGAAGTCCAATGGGAAGATCTCCCAAACAATGGCAATGCAATCAAGATGGGCCCCATTCCAACCCTGTATTTCTCTGAATCAGCTACTCCTTAAGTTCATATATTGCTCCACTCAGCCAATGGCAATTCCGGGAGAGAGGCAATTGATAATAATTATGTTTTCTGCCTTCTCTTGGGTTATGAATTTATCATGATGTAAAAGTCGAGCTACTCTGATGCCACGTTAACAATGATAAACACCATAAAGACAAAAAGAAACTAAATTTAAGCATTTAGATTCTGCAGGGGAGTTTATTAAACAGATTAACTTAGGAAAGGCAAAGCGACACAATTATGGAAAGCTGGTAGCAATACTTGGCCTGGCTGTTTTTGATGGCCACCTGAGAGCGGATTTCAAATGCCCTCATTTCTGCAGGTACATTATCATGTGTTTTATTGTTATTCACAACTGCAAGTTGATTAATTTGCATTCAGAAATTCTAAGTGGCAAATGTGCGATGCATAGTAATATACATTTTTTTAATGGATACAGTGAAAATGCCTGAGTCCCATCTTATAAACAACTCTCGCTCAACCAGTGAGCAAAATCCATGAGTTTGAGAAAGACTTTGAAAGAGTTTGGTTTGAAAGGAAATTTCAGTAAAAAGAAGGCTCTCTCCTCCACCCCATCCCTTATAAAACAAGACAAAAATAAGTCTGAAGCAAAACCAAATAAAAAGAACAGTTGGTTAATATCAAGCTACCAGAATTATCAATGTTGTCAGTTTATGCCCCTGTCTTCCTGCTCCCTGGGCTTTTCCAATAACATCCAGAAACACCAGGGATGACCAGTACCACAGTCAGCGCTTGAATAAGGGATAAGGATACCTGTTAAATCCACTGCCTAAATGCAATCATGAGAGGTTCTTAAGAATACTGAACCAACTCTCCGTTTTCTGCACTAAGGAGATAAGGAGTGGCATGGATAATCTAAATGGGTGGAAAATACATATCATTGGTTTGAGAACACATATTCTGATATGTGTTTCCCTGCATCAGCCCCGTAATCCATGCTCCTAGCTGATTTATCTTCCCGATCAAGCTTCCCCCGCTCAAAATGGATTTACATTCCCTTGCACACTGACCTTAGAAGTGGATTTGAAGCCATGCTTCCTAGTTGGAGAAAACAACTTTTCCATACAAAACATTTGAAAATTACCCGCAACTTTAATATCAGGGTTTCAGCAGTTGACAGTATTCTCTCTGGAAAATTTTATCAACCACCTAATTTAACTTGAAGACACAGTATGAGTGGTATATTACCAGGCAGACATATTCATCAATATTATTCAAATGTAATTTTGACTTACTTTTTCATAATTGCCTATGCTTAAAATTTCTCATTGCTTTCCCAGGCCAGCTTCCATGAACATGGCCCAATCAAAGAATGTCAGATGCATGCATACATCATGCTATCATTCGTTTCCAGCAGAGATGCCATAAACACAGTTGAAATACTGGACCCAGCCTTTTGTAAATTCATTAGAATGCCCCAAACATAATGGCAGGCATTCCCAATATTTGTCACTCTGTGATTCAAATATTTTCTCAAAACTTCCCTGGCAGTGCATATTGGTTGCACTGAAAGATGTTGAACTATCAACAAGAAATGAAAAGAAACACCTGAGATATTGCTCCAGGGGAGAAAGAACAAAGCATCAGCTAACAGAACTCAGGGAGGAAGGGCCATCCTGACCGAGGTGCTCTGCTAAGGTTTTACTAATGAGATTTCTCTTGGTCTGCATGTTTGTGGCTTAAATGAGCTGCAAACATTGAAACTGTCCACTTAATTAGCCCCAAAACAAAAAGTACAGACTGTGAGTCTGAGACCTACAGAGACTCCAGAAACAAAACCACTACCTTCTCAAGCTAATCACTCTAAGTCCTAGAAATACACACAAGCTTGCAAACAATCTATTTCATTATTTAAAAAAAGAGAGAGAAAAAAATCTAAATGTCTAAAGGACTCGATATAGATTAGATGATTTTACAAAAAGACAATAAAAGTTGAAGTTAAAATAAAAGTTGTGAGTTAAAAAAAAAAAAAAGAAAGAAATGCTTAACCTGACTTAAAAAGAAAAGCAATTTAATCAAGAATCAGGAATTTGGGGTTCCAGTCCTGGTTCTTTTTATTCCTTTGAAAAATATATAAAAAGTTCTTCTGAGTTGTAACTTATCATCTTTAACTTCATTTTTTCCATGGAGATTTAATATTTGCCCCTATTGGTATATTAAATTCAACCAATAGGAGTGGCTAAGCAGACATATGAGAACATGCTAGAAGAACCTATAGACATTGTTATGCAAATGACACAATCTCGTATTATTGGGCCAAATGGCAAGTTCCCTAGCACATGCAGCCCTGGCATAATTCAGACAAAGGTGAGTACATACTGGGTGAACAAGGAGACTGTTAGATTTGACGTTCTACATAAGCACCAAAGAGCATTCAAAACACTTAGGTTGAAGTTTAGGGACACTTGGCACAAAAAGTCACCATAAACCCATCCTAGTAGAGCATTTTCTACACATCCGGGAGAGAGAAGAGGTGGTAAATGAATGATCTACCAGCTTACACTGAAATGATAAAGGAAGAATCCTCAACGTTCTGTCTACTAATGACATTCACCAAAAGGTTCTAATTTTTAAAGTCCTAAAATGTAAACTTTTAAGTCATCAGAAGTTCCCTTTCATTTAAGGGAATAAGATTCCTATTGATTCATGCAAATGTCTACTGAGAAGAAAAAAATGTATACACATCTGATGTCTCTTTCCTCTGGGTGTCTCATTCCCATCCAGTGAAGACACGATTTCAGGGCTAAGAGAACACCTTGGACTCTGGGATGAGCTTCCCAAGTCCTGTCACCTGCCCTTTCTCTTCAGGCAAAGACCCCTGGAGAGGAGAGAGACATCAAGGTATTTGTGATGACATCCACCAGCTCCTTAGAGTGGGATTCTTCCCAGCCCACTTCGCATGGCCCTGGGCAGGTGCTATTTGATGACCATAACTCAATTTGCCAGAGAGATGGTCCATAGTCCATGCTGGTGTGGTGTCCTGGTGACATCTTGTGGTGAAATAGAATATAAATAAGCCTAAAATTCTACCTATGGCACTGGGGTTCAACAGAACTTGATCTGACTGTGTGTGTTTCTACCTGAGCAACTTCTCACACTGCCCTTCCTCCTCTGAAAAACAGCGTTTTCCCAGTGTTGCCCATAAGCAAGGGGTGGATATTGGGGTCCAGTGAACACCTGCATTTAACCACAAAGCAAAACAAGCACTTCCCAATATTCAATACACAAGAGAGTAGCAATACTGATTAGAAGAACGATAGATGTTTTCAAAAAAGATAAAAAGGTTCTCTAATTCCTTGATGACCATGTCATTCAATGGACTGATAAAAAGGTGGCAGAAAGGAACGGTGGCATACAGGTAGAAAGCCTCAGGTGATACATATCTAGCTCCCAAATAAAGCCGGGGTCCAGGTGATAAAATGTCATCAAATTTGCATGAAAGGTTGTTCTTATTCAACTATCAATTTTTTTAGTCCTAAAGTATATAATTCACAAACAGTAAACTTGGGGTGTTTATATACCTCGGGTTAAAAATGAGTTATAGACAGGAAAGAGATTCCAGCAAGTAAAACGGCTCTGTAATATTATTAAGAGCCCACTTGGCTGTGATTGCAAACATCGATGAAAGATCACAGGGAGCTAAACCACTGGCATTGTGAACTAAGAAAGTACAGGAGAAGCTCAGGTCTGTGCTAATATAAATATCTCTTTGTGGCCAAAGTGATTTCTTTTTAAACCTTTAAAAGCAAGGGGTGTATCCACTGGGAGTGCTGTGCGTCTGCAAGAAATCCTTAAGCCTGGGAATAGCCCTTAACAGATCAGGCGGGTCAGTGGAAACACGCATCCTACATACAACATTGAGCATGCACCCGTGGTAAATGTGCCCAGCAGCAGGAATCTCACAGCCATGCCTGGTCTTCATTACCTATTCAGTGGAACAATACATGAGACCAGATGCACACATTTGTTATCTATTATTATCCAAAGAGTAGCAGCATAGCAGTGAGGCCTGAGCTACTCAAGAAAATGTCATAAGACATTAAGGGGGGGGGGGGGTATTTTCTAGGTAGCATTAAGGAAAATCATTATTAATGTTTTTCTGGCATAAAATGCATCTCTAAGAATGCTGAGATGTTAAACATGAGATCTAGGCTAGAAAGCCAGGAGCAGTGCCCATACCTATAATCCCAGCACTTTGGAAGGCTGAAGCAGAAGGATCACTTGAGCACAGGAGTTTGAGATCAGCCTAGGAAACACAGCAAGATCTCATCTCTATGAATAAATAAACAAACAAATAAATTTTTAAAAAATTAGCTGCGTGGAGTGTCCCATGCCTATAATATCAGCTACTCAGGAGGCTGAAGCAGAAGGATCGGCCAGGAGGTTGATGCTGCAGTGAGCCAGGATTGTGCCACTGCATCTAGCCTGGGTGACAGAGACCCCGACTGAAAAAAAAAGAAAAAAAAAAATCTGGGCTGGAGATTCAAAATGTTAGGTATTCTTCTTGATGGCTGGGGGCAACCTGCAGACTGAATTAAACCTGAACCAGAGAGGGCAGAATCAGAGCATATTATCCCATAGTGCTCAGTTTTGAGAACTTAAGAATATTCATCTCCAACTGTTCATTCTACCCATTTCTGAAGGATACTAAGACATTGCTGAACAATGAATAATTGAGCAGTGTACACTTTTATTCAGAAAGTGAGCCAAAGTGCCAAATTTTTGCTGGTTTTTTTTAAAGATACAAAAGTAGCAGTAAAAGGAATGGCAACTATAGAAATAAAAATATAATTAGCCAGAACTATTTTTAAAGTCTTGAGTGGAAACAAGACAATACACAATTTAGATTCAGTAAAGAAGAGAGTCAAAGATAAGTGCAGCTCAGAAATAAGAAAAAAAAATCAAAAAATAGGATGCCAGGATTTTTCCATGTTAACCTAATATTTTGAATTAAGATGAAATAATTGCATCGAAGCAGAGTTTTATTCATCAGTACACGTATATTTACTGGGGAAGGAACAAATTTCTGCCATAACTGATGTGGGAACAACGAACTAATGACCTGGGGAAAAGCAGCCAGATCCTTACCCCAGTCCTCAGGGCAAAACATGTTCTCCATGAATGATCTCAAGAACAAACATAGGAGAGCTTAACCAACAAGACACATTGGTGAGTTTAATGTTACCACAGAGAAGAACTGGTAAAACATAACAACTAAAAGCAGAGATCACAGAGGACAGGCTGATCAGTTTGGTTATGTTGGTATTAAACATCAAATTAAAAGACAAAAGCAGAGATGATAAGAAAATACGCTCATGTGCTACATGACATTTGGGTCAATGATCAGCCACATATATGATGATAATCCCATAAGATTAGAATACTACATTTTTACCATGCTTTTTAGATATGTTTACACAAATGCCTACAGTCATCTTAGGGTTGCCTACAGTATTCAGGACAGTAACATGCTGTACAGATTTGTAGCCTAGGAGCAAAAGCTACAGCATATATCCTGGGTGTATAGTAAGCTGTAATCTAGGTTTGCATATGGACACCCTATGATGCTCACACACTGACAAAATCACTTGCTGAATCATTTCTCAGAACTTTTCCTATTTTTTTTTTGAATTGGAGTCTCACTCTGTCGCCCAGCCTGGAGTGCAGGTGGCACAATTATGGCTACCACAGCCTCAACCTGCTGGGCTCAGGTGACCCTTCAGCCTCAGCCTTCCAAGTAGCTGGAACTACAGGCACGTGCCACCAAGCCCAGTTAGTTTTTTGATTTATTGTACAGATGAGGCCTTGCCAAGTTGCCCGGGCTGGTCTCAAATCCGTGGGCTCAAGCAATCCTCCCACCTCGGCTTCTCAAAGTGCTGGGATTATAGGCGTGAGCCGCTGCACCCGGCCTTCCTCATTGTTAAGTGACACATGACTACCTGTGATCCATATAACACAGGACAAATATCCTTAACACTCAAATAGTACCTGAACACATAAAAATTCTTATCATTTATACACATAATGTCACAGAGATAGAAATCAAAGGACATGAACAGACCATTTTCAAAAGAAGAAATTGTTAATAAGTCCATGAAAAGGTTTAGCTTCACTACTAATCAAGTAAATGCACAGTAAAATTAGATTCTACTTTTCTTACCACTGAGTTTTAGAAAACACCACTTATTCTTAGTGAAGATACAGAGAAGTAGTAGTCCCCCCCACCTTTCAAGAAGTCAATTTAGCAATTTATCTCAAAGCCTACAGATAATCTAACCCTTGGAACCAGCATTTGCAAGCACACCAAGGAATCACTCACTGGTGTGTGCAACAAGGACATTCACAGCAATTCCATTTATAACAGAGAAAAGTTGTAAATAACCTGCATATCCAACAACAGGGGAGTGGTTAAATTAATTCTGACCCAACAGTCCACTAGGACGTTGGCAGCTATGAAAAGTGACTCTGCTGAAGAATCTAGTAGCACAGAAATACTATTAAGTAAAAAAAAAAAAAAAGGCAGTTTATAGCACAATTCCATTTTGGGGTTTTTGGCCTACCTATACTTTTACAATTTTTAAAAAGAGCAATACATGTTTGTAGTATCAGAAATTATATATTATAAATAAACACCAAAAGATGACTTGTTCACATAACAGAGAAGGGAAAAATAATGTAGAGGCCACCTCTAATCTCTTCCTTCCCACTGACAAATCATGGGAGCTTCAACAGTCACTTAATCCATTTGGGCCTCAGTTTCCTCATCGATAAAAGAGGAATAACAACTTATACACCTTAGACATAGGGATTCTATGAATATACTCTCTCTAGACATAGGACACAGCATTCTGTTGCATTGTTGTTGTTTTGGAAGTACTCTTTTCATAATAGCCACTTGAAAATCATTTCTCAGCCGGGTGCCATGGCTCATGCCTACAATCCCAGAACTTTGGGAGGCGGAGGTAAGAGGATTGCCATAGCCCAAGGGTTCAAGACCAGCCTGGGCAATATAACAAGACCTTGTCTCTACAATAAATCAAAAAATTAGCAAGGCACAGTGGTACACTCCTGTAGTTCCAGCTACTTGGGAGGCTGAGGAGAAAGGATCGACTGACCCCAGCAGGTCGGGACTGTGGTGGCCATGAGTGTGCCACTGCACTCCAGACTGGGCAACGGAGTGAGACTGACTCAAAAAAGAAAAAGAAAAAAGAAAATCACTTCTCAGCCCCGTGTGGCAAACGTGGCCACTCAGCTGGGCTCTGCAACTGAACTCAAACACCCTCTCCTTTGGGAAGCGGGCCTGGACACTGAAGGGATGGTTCTGTCTTCTTGTTTTCCATGATTCTGCACCACCCAGGGTCTTGGCCACTTTGTGTGTCTCCTGCCTTCCTTCCTCTAGTGTGCCTTATGCACCCTTCTCTTCGCCCATACCACTTTCCATGTGGTAGGAATTCAAGCACCTCCATGAACCTCCTGTAAACCTGCCAACACACCATGGATGCTTTTCTCTGCCGTTAGCACATCAAGTAGAAAAGTGCAAATGGAGCCGAGCACGGTGACTCACATCTGTAGTCCTAGTACTTTGGGAGGATGCTCGAGCCCAGGAGTTCAAGACCTTATAGCAAGACCTCATCTCTACAAAATCCAAAAAATTAGCCAGGCGTGGTCTGTAGTCCCAGTTACTCAGGAGGCTGAGGCAAGAGGATTGCCTGAGCCCAGAAGGCTGAGGCTGAGGTGAGCCGTGATTGTGCCACTGCACTCCAGCCTAGGCAACAAAGTGAGATCCCAACAGGAGAGAGAGTGGCAGAGAGAAAAAAAGAGAGAGAGAGAGGCACAATAGGGCACATAGCACACAAGTGGAGGGTCTCAGCATCAGCACTGTTGACTTTTGGGGCCAGAGAATTCTCTGCTGTGGGACTTGTCCTGTGCAATGTAAGATGTTCTATAGCGCCAGGCTCGGTGGCTCAGGCTGTAATCCCGCGCTTTGGGAGGCTGAGGTGAGTGGATTGCCTGAGCCCGCGGGTTTGAGACCCGCCTGGGCAAATTGGGGAGACCTCATCTCTACAATAAATCAAAAATTAGCCGGGCGTGGTAGCATGCGCCTATAGTTCCAGCTACTTGGAAGGCTGAGGCGGAACGATCGCCGGAGCCCAGCAGGTCAAGGCTGCGGTGGCCGGGAGCGGCCACTGCACTCCAGTCTGGGTGACAGAGTGAGACTCCAACTCAAAAAAAAAAAA
>CAUYQG010155686.1:0-14534 GCA_963574415.1 Tarsius wallacei
ATGGAATCCTATGCAGCCATAAAAAAGAACAAAATCATGAATTTCGCAGCAACCTGGATGGAACTAGAGTCTATAATACTGAGTGATCTCTCACAGAAACAAAGATCTGAGCATCACATGTTCTCACTCATATAGTGGACCTTGATCATCTACCATAAGAAAATGACTGACAGTGGTTGGAAACTATGGGGGGTGCTAGGGAGAGGAAGGGAGGTGGAACTAACGGTAGTCAATATCTGTCTGGGGATGGGGAGACACCCATTATTAACAAGGGTGCCTGAACGATGCTCATTTGTATACCTAACCCTTAACTGTACCCCACAATTTTATAATAAAAAATATGTTAAAAAAATAAAAAAGAAAGTGACAAGGGAAACCAAGGCCCCCAAGTGTCTGACTTTCTTGAGATTCTTTTCAGAGCTATGCTAGGGCACTGGGTCAGTCCGTGGGATAATTCATAATATCCCATCCAATTAGTGTATCTTTGCTTGGTTTGGTTAAGAAAATTCAGGAAAAGAACCCATTGACAAAAACTACGTAGAACTTGTCAAGTAGTACTGAGATAATTCTTTTACCTTCCTACATAAAATCATAAAATTTTAAATGCAAGGAAACTTAAGGGCCATTTATCTTAACATGTTTGTCAAAACAAGAACTTAAATTCTTTATATGCATAGCTATCAAATATATATATTTCTCTCTCTCTCTCTCTCTCTCTCTCTGAAAGGACGTAGTTTTCCTAGTTGTCCATCTTGCACTTGAATATTTACATATTCTAAAAAGACAATCCAATTCCATTTTTAAACAACTCCAATTGTTATAAATTTTTTCTTATGTTAATTGAAATCAACCTCCCTGGGACTTTAAATACTCTAACGCAATCAGACTTTCCTCTACTGTAGCTTTTACTCAGATGTGCTCCAAACTCTTTCTGGCCACATTTGTTCTACCCTTTTTAACTTGAAGTTCAAACTACTTGTGAGAGAAGAAAGAAGCAAAATCAAAGCTGAGTGGCTTTACTTTCTCAATGTCCTTGAATAACATCTTCTTCAAGCAGGAGGGCTATTCTTTCCTTGTTTATTAACCTTATTTGTACATAGCTTTTTTTTAACAGATTGCTGTTCCTAGTGTTCTTAAATAGGTCAAGGAATTGCCAAACACTTATGAAAGGCATGCCAGGGTCATTATTTTGTTATCTTAAGAAAATCAAATGACTTCTCTTTATCTTTGTGTTAGAAAGTGATAGAGTCATTCTTTTAATTGCAGCATCATAATTTGGAATTTTTTTTTTAAGTCACACTAGGCATTAACATGATCTGTAACTCCTTTCGGTAGCATCAAATTACTATCTCTCAAGCAGTGAGAGTGCATTTGTGGTCCTTTACTTGTGGGGCTAAATAATTCAGCTTGTGCTGACTGAGACTCAATAGATCTAATTCAGATCCTGACTCCGGTGCTATCTAGAAATTTGGTGGCTTTGGTATTCATATTTATGTCTCCTGAGGATGATCGTTAGGCAGTGGTGTATTTTATGATTTACTGTAATTGTTGCTTCGAACTTTTATTTCATTGTTATATAGTGGACCTTTTCATATGCTGGAAGATTATATTAATATATGCACCATTTCCCCTTTTAACTATGTCTCAAATTATGTTCACTTTACAGGTCAGGAACCCATTAAATCACAATATAGAACATGCTATTTGTATTAAACATGAGTTTAGCCATATCTGACTTAATTTTCAACTCTTAATACATTTATTAGCTTATGAAACTCTTAGCATGGCACAGATAGCTTTGAATTGCCCTGACCAAACAGCTAATGATCTGATACTAATTCTTATATTTCTTCTTAATCATGTCTATTTTGTTTTCTGTTTAATATAGAGAAAATAATGATGCAAATCTGCTTTTGTGACTCAGTTCATAGTTTAAAATTGGCTTTTATATACATCCAATCCTCCCCAAACCCTGTGATATAAGCAGAGCTGATATTGCTGACCTCTGTGTTTAGAAGGAAACTGAAACTTATAAAGATAAAATAAATGAAGGAGGGATGCCTATCAATCCTGTTGGAAGATTTTATTTTATGATAATAATAATTAGCACCGAAATAACACTATTTTCAAGGACTGTTTTAAGTGCTTTACACATATTAACTTATTTTCTCACCACAATCTGTAATGTAGGTACCATTATTATCGTTCCCATGTTTACAGATAAGAGAAACTAGGACACAAAGTTATACTGCTATTAAACAGCAGAACCAGGTCTCAAAACAAAGTCATCGGTCTGTTGAGTTTGTATCGTTACTTCTCATATTTTCATCTTGGTAAACATTTATTGAGAACATATGTACAAAACCCTGTGCTATGTACACTGAGAGCTAAACCAACCAACCAAGTATTCGAAGAGATCAACAACCATAACTAAAGAAAATGAAGCTAGTATACAAATATTACAGAAGTTTAAAATTTTGTTCCATTGATATGAAGTGGGAGGAACAAGTTCTAGTGGCAAATGTTGGAAACCACTTAAAGGAGATGTGATTTGAAGCTCTTTGCGGTCTGAGAAGGCCTATGACAGGTGGACACCTGGGGAAAATCATTGCCTAAGTAGAGGCCTGGGGAATGAGACTGTGGGAGTGAAAGGTGAGATTTCCCATGTGGTTGAAGCTGAGGATGTAGGAGGAAGGCAGGATTTAGTAAGAGATAAATTTACAAACATAGCCTAGAGCCAGATTGTGGAAAGCCTTGAACACTAAACTGAGAAGATTTGGATTCATTCTATATGTAGTCTGGACCTAGTAAAGGTTTTTAAGGACAGGAGTTGCATAATCAGATAAATTTTAGAACGATATCTCTGGCAGCAAACCATAGGCTTAATTGGAGAGGGCTGGGCTGGGGAAAGGAAAACCAGCTGGCTGTAAACACAGTTGTCCAGACAAGAGAGAAGCAATGACTGTCTGAACTAAACTAGTGAAAATATGAGTCGGGAGCCTTTCACCAAAGAGAAACTAGCTCAGAAATAGAATCAACAGATTTGGCAAATTATTTATTACGGAAGCCAATGGGAAGGAGACATAGGAGATGGCATCACTCTTTATAGAAGATGCTGCTGTAGTGAGAGGAGACAAAGATATGGTCAGTTTGGGGGTTTTTGTGAAAAAGTCCAGCCTGTAATACTCTCCTATTTCTGAATTTTAATAATCTGCTCTACACAGCTTGCTTTTCTGCTTGTATTGATATGTGTCTGTGTGTATATATCCCAAGGTACGTGTATATATATAATATATACATTGTCTGGGATATATACATGGCTCATATTAGGTAATCTTTTCAAATATAAATGTGTATTGGAGCTTTGACTGCCTGGTTAACATTGAATCTGCTCATCACTGTATTAGAAGTCTCTATGATAGTCCAACTCATCCATTACTGTTTTCATAGGTCACACCGTTATTCCTAAAACACAAGTAAATATTTCTATTTCTTGAATATTTAATATTGACATACATTTGAAGATTATTGGTGAGTGAAATCAAAAGTTGGGTGATTTTTATGTGTGGTAACAATCTAGTAAGAGAAAAGTATTTTTAGATATAACAGTTATGATTTTTCAAACATGATTCTTATTTTAAAAACCCTTGTAATACTTTTCTATGTGTCATATATTATATTATGTCAAAACTTTTGCAGCTTCAGGATTTAGTACTTTCTAACAAATAACTCTTTTGATTATACTAGCAAAATTCTACTCAGATATTTCAGTGTATAATATTTCTACACTTTTGCTGTATTTTTTGTACTCTTAATCACATTTAAACCATTGTTAACCTTGGAACATCCCAAGATCTGGTCGTTTTTTGGACATCTTTTAAAGAGGTGACACACCCTTTACTGTGTGTATTTTTCACTTTTTAAACCTGCCATATGATTTTTAAAGACATTTTGAAGGAGTTTACTTCTATCACGATTTTAAATATTTTCATGCTCATTCATAATGCTTAAATACATAATTTATAATTATAATAATGAGCATATATAATGTGTTTAACATACCTTTTACACCAGTTGAACTTCAATAAATTATTTGGTTTTAAAAAAGCTTAATACTGTTCATCTACTTTAGGATACTGTTTACCTTCATGTGTCCAATCTATCAAAATTGGGTCCAAGACAAAGGGACACACTCCAGGAAATTAGTCAGACAATCCCAGCAATTGTTTCGTTGACTGTATTATTGTTAAAATAATATGCTGTTTTTTCCTATTGAGTCTATCTCTAACCTGGCTCCTCTCTGAGCCTTAAAATGATACTTCCTGCCCCATTGACTTTAGGCTTGGCAACATAGTTTGTTTTGGCCAGTGAAATGTATGTGGAATTAACACGTTGCTCTTTCAAGCAGATCTTTGAGTTATTGCTTGATTTCCTCCAACCTTTTTGTCCTTTTTTCTCCAGGCTAACATACCACAGACAGGGACTACACCTTCAGCCTTGGTCTAAAAATAAAGTACACTTGAAGCAGAACCTCAGTTAATCTGTAACTACGTAATTGAGTGAAATATAAACCTTTGTTTTTGTGAGTTACTGAGATTTGGAACTTGTTTATTAACTACACCACATTAAGCTTAAACTGACTAATACGAAAAACTTTCTGTACTCCTGATTCTTGTTATCTATTCTTTTTTGTGTAGATCACTGTAGACATTTTTCCTATATATTTCCTATGTAACTACTAGTACGTTTTTATTAACTGGTATTGTACTATAAAATAAGTGTAAGCTTAAAAAAAAATTATTCTGGTTAACAGTGTATTTGAACATTAAACCAGATAACTGAATATATATTTGCGTCTTTAATGACTGAATAGTGTTCTGCTTATGGAAAGCAGTATAGAGTAGTGGTTAAGACTACATCTCTGTGACATCATTTTCTGGGTTCAAGTTACTGTTCTACTGCCTACTAACTGTGTGACTATAAGTAAAATACTAAATTGATTTATGACCTTAAAAGACTTGTTTCATGATACAGTAAACCAATCCCTTATGATTGATTTGTTTTTTTGTTTTTAATATAATAATATGATATATTATTATAGAAACATTATCTGCTGAAATATCTGAATAGAATTTTGCTAGTATAATCAAAAAAGTTATTCATTAGAAAGTACTAAATCTTGAAGCTGCAAAAGTTTTGACATAATATATGATATATATGTTACATGATATCATTGATACCACACTCTTCCCCATCCTCACTTCTGCCTTACCTCAATTTCTCACAAAATCTCATTATTTTAGTCTTAAAATATATTCTGTCTCCCTCTTCATATCTAATACTCTCATAATTACTTTAATTCAAACTATTCACATTTTCATTTCTTACTTGAAGTACTAGTCACTAGTCAACTTTATTATCTTCCTTTGATCTGCTCCCTACACTGTAGCCAAAATGACTTCTCCACATTTTAAATCTGGTCATTCATTCCTGTGCTTAAAACTCTTGATTTCTTTTCGTTTCTTAGACAAAATTTCTTAACAAGTTGCAACCATTTTCTTAGTCTGGTTTCTGCCTGTCCAGTTCATTACTTTCCATATTCCCTCATCTGTTTCTGCTCATTTCTGAACAATTACAAAAAAGGAAAAAATTCAAATTGTATGTATTCGATCAGTCAGAACTCCCCAGAAAATAATAACCGATAGTATATACGATCATGCATCACTTAATGCAGAGATTTGTCCTGAGAAGGGCATCGTTAGATGTTTCCTCATTGTTTGAGGCTCCTAGAGCTGACTTACACAAACCTAGATGGTATGGCCTTCCACACATCCAGGCCATATTGTATAGCCTATTGCTCCTAAACCACAAACTTGTATGGCATGTTACTGTATTAAATACTGTACATAATTGTAACACAATGGTAAGTATTGAGTGAAATATAATCCTTTGTTTTTATGAGTTACGTTATGAACTACTGAGTGTTAGAACTGCAACAAGTGAATTTTAGGAGGACACAGTTTAAGCTATAACAAATAGTGATCCCTAAAAGTTGAGAAATTAACTAGGGAAGTCCTATGTTTGCTCCAACTTACTTCCTGAGGAGAATTTCCAGGCCACGGAGCAGAAAGAAGAAACCTAAATGAAGGGCAGGAATCATCCTGAGTTGAGGAGACAGAACTGAAGTCTGGGTAGGCCAAGGTGGCTGGAGTTAACAGTACAAAGTACTAGAGCGAAGATATTGGCAAAGAGAGAAAACTCCAGAGATTTGAAGATGGTCCCTCTTGAGTTTTCGGCTAAGTACTAAGTGTGAGGAAAGTATCCAACACCATGGAAAGAGGATTGAAAGAAACAATCCTTAAAGATCTCACAGGATATAGTTTCTGTTCCAACCAGCCAGAGTAGAAAGCCTTTAATATGTGGGGCACTGGTTATACTTAAAAGTGTTTTTCTTCCATGGTTGGGTAAAATTAACCTTGAACTAAATACATCTCTGGCCCCATCTATCAATGCTTTAAAGCAGGACCTAAATGGCTCATTTTTCAAAGTAATGTATCTGCATCTCAGAACAAAGCTCAAAGATATTTGTAGGAATACAAATACATATATCACCTAACAAGGTAAAATTGACAATATCTAGCATCCAACAACAACAAATTGCCATACATGCAAAAAAGCAGGAAAATATGACCCACAATGAGGAGAATACTCAGTTGAAACCAACCCAGAATGACATAGATAATACAATTAGTAAACAAAGAAAGTAAAACAATTATTATAACTGAATTCCAAAAATAACAGGAAAATTGAAATTGTTAAGTGGACACAGAAAATCTAAGAAAGATTCAAATGGAACTTCTACAAAGAAAAATTACAATGCCTGATTATTCAAAAATAAACCTAGGAGATTAAAGACAGATTAGACATTGCATAAAAAAGATTAGCAAACATAAATCACAGAGTAGAAATGATCAAAATGAGGCATAGACAAACAAGACTAAAAATGTATTTGAAGAAATCACCGCTTCAATTTGTGAATTTTTATAAAAACTATTAATGTTCTAGAAAAACACATTAGAGAAAATCTTTGTTGTTGAATTAGTCAAACATTTCTTAGCTAGGACACACAACTACAATTCGTACAAGTACAATTCATACAAGAAAAAAGAAATTGGTAAATAGCACATCCTAAAAATTAAAAACTTATGTTCATTAAAAGGCACCAATAAGAGACTGAAAAGGAAAGCCACAGACTGGAAGAAAATATTTGCAAATCACATTTTGAATTAAGGATTGTATCAATAACATATAAATGTCTATCTGGGAAAAATAATTGCAAACTATGCATCTGATAAGAGGTCATTATTAAAATTTTTAAAAAGAACTCTTACAACTGAATAGCAAAAAATAAATAACCAATTAAAAAATGGACAAAGAGCCGGGCTCGGTGGCTCAGCCTGTAATCCCGCGCCTTTGGGAGGCTGAGGTGAGTGGATTGCCTGAGCCCACAGGTTCGAGACCCGACTGGGCAACTTGGCAAGACCTCATCTCTACAATAAATCACAAAAAAAAATCAGCCGGGCGTGGTAGCGCGCGCCTGTAGTTCCAGCTACTCGGAAGGCTGAGGCGGAAGGATCGCCGGAGTCCAGCAGGTCGAGGCTGCAGTGGCCGGGAGCGGCCACTGCACTCCAGTCTGGGCGACAGAGTGAGACTCCAACTCAAAAAAAAAAAGTGGACAAAGAACTTAAATAGACATTTCTCCAAAAAAGATATAAAAATGGCCAAGTATATGGAAAAATGCTCAACTTCATTAATCATCAGGAAAATGCAAATTAAAACCACTATAAGATATCACCTCACACCACTAAGGATGACTTTTTAAAAAATGATTTTATTATTTTTTTTTCTTTTCAATTTTTATTTTATTTTATTTCGATTTTATTTTAAGAATGTGAGGTACAGTTCAGATTTAGGTATACAAATGGTTACTGTACTGGTAAAGTTTGAGTCTCCCTTTGGTTCCCCCCTTCCCACTTCACCTGGTTTGAGGTCAGGTAACCCTTAATGATGTTATGTGCTCCCCCTCCCCCAACCTCCCACCCCTACCCTACACAGTGTCCCGCTATTGCCAAGCCCTTTCCCATTGTATTATGGTAAGCTTTCAGGGTCCTTTTATGAGTGAGAATATATGGTACTCAGTTCTTTGTTTCTGTGATAGATCACTAAGTATGGTAGATTCTAAATCCATCCAAGTTGCTGTGAGGTCCATAATTTTGTTCTTTTTTATGGCTGCATAATATTCCATCATGTGTATGTACCACACTTTTTTAATCCAGTCCAGTTTCGATGGGCAGCACAGTTGGTTCCATGTTTTTGCTATTGTAAATAGTGTTGCAATAAACATGCGTGTGCAGGTATCTTTTTTGTAGAGTGATTTAAGTTCCTCCGGGTATATTTCCAGAAGGGGGATTGCGGGGTCATATGGAAGGTCGATTTCTAGTTCTTTTAGGAATCACCAAAAGTGTAGAAGAGTTCCCTTTTCTCCTCATCTTTGCCAGCATCTATTCTTTTTTATTGATGATGGGATGACTAATTAAAGACAATAGATAGCAAATGTTGGTGAGGGTATGGAGTAAATGAAACCCTAATACACTGTTGGTGGGAATATACGAGGGGAACCCCCCAAAACTGGTATTATGTTTTGGAAGGTGGGCCCTTGTAGTATAGATTTCCCCAGCTTGGTAAGTGTTTCTGGAACCCATCGAGATCAGTGGAACTGCTACTGTTGTTGTGAGAGGCTGTGCTTGGCTTCAGTGAATTTTTTTTTTTAATTCTTTCAACATGTTTGCCCATTTCATGATAGGTGATTTAGGAGTACACCTGCCCACACCAGGCTGAGTGTTCAGCAGTTTTTAACCAAAATAAACAGCATGAATCCCGTGCCACACCCTCCCTATTCACCCAATCTCAGCTGGAGGACTTTTTTTTGTTTCCCTGGATGAAAAAAAGTTCTCAAAGGCAAACGTTTTGCTGATGGGAAAGAGGTGAAACAAAGAACAGCAGAAGCACTAAAAGGCATCAAAACTGAGTTCAAAAACTGTTTTGGGCAGTGGAATACGCATCTCAGTAGGTGTATTGCATCAAATGAAGAGTACTTTGAAGGTGACTGAAGTTTAAACATGTAAGAATAAATACACAATTTTTAATAAGTAAATTCTTAGTTTTTTTTATTTCCCCCTCTTATATTGGTAATGCCATTATGGAAAACAGTACATAGGTTCCTAAAAAAATTAAAAATGGAACAACCACATCTCTTCTGGGTATATACCCAAAGGAAATGGAATTACCACCTCATATAGATATTCAGATGGTAAATAAGCACATGAAACAATACTCAATAGCATTAGTCATTAGGGAATTGCAAATTTTAGCAACAATGAGTTCCCACTGAAAACCTCACAGAGTGAACATGCCACATATTGGTGATGATGTGGAACAATTCGAATTCTCATACACTACTGGTGAAAATGTAAAATGATAACAACCACTTAAAAAAAAATCCACCAAATACATCTATCATATAAACCAGCATTAGACTCCTAAATATTAACCCAAGATGAGTAAAAATATATTTTTTATGAATATTCATGTGCAAGTCTTTGAATATTCATAAAAACTTAATTTGTAGTAGTTAAAAACTAAAAACAATGCAATGCCCAGCTTGGGGTTATGAGATTGTACTTCAAAGGGCAAGAAAAATAAAATTGTTGAGAAGAGGCACAGTTACCAGTAGGAATAATTACCCCACACTCTCTAACTAAAGAATAAGCTATATATGCAACAATATAGATACTTAGAATTCATTATTGTAGATAGAAGTCATCATGTAAGTTCAAATAAAAAGAGAAATGTTAATTCCTTTTATTATACAACCGAGAGTCACTCTATATTTGCAAGACATAAAGCAATTTTATACTCCACGCAAATATTTTTAAAGACCTAGAATTTGGCCTGACTTTCTGTGTAATGGGATATTTTATAGTTCTGTCTTTGATGGAATTAAACTTCTTAAGTGAGACGTTCAATTTGACTCTGAGCAGATTTGTTATAACTCTCAGGATTTTTCCGGTTGATTTTTTTTTTAAGTTCTTGTTTTGAGGGTTCCTGTGGACTCAAAAACCTAAGCTCTGTTTAAAAACATACTGAAGGACACTTGTCACTAAAAACACAGTAAACGCAGAGCACCATGAAGAATTCTAAGAATGTTCTTCCCATGAGAGAAGACAGTCTGTGTCAGTTATGATGACAACTGTCGATGAAAAAGCAACGCTTTTGCATCATACATTTTTTTTTTTCTAAAAAAAAAAAATCAAAATTTATAGCTGCCTGCATAGTCTGGATTTATATGACCAGGAGATATTGTAAACAATTATCTAATTCCAAAACAGCCCTAGGCATGTGTCAAATCATTCTACAAGTTTCCTACCTGTCTTCATTAGGTTTTTCTGATTTGTCTTTGAATTTGTTGGAAACTCAATCTGGGAAAGGAACTGTGTCAGACATCTTTAAAATTTTTATGCCCTGGTTCACATTCTTGACCTAACTATGCTGGGGCTGATGCTGTAGTCACCAGCCATTCTCAGGTAAGGCCTGACAGCCCCTTGTCTCAGCGGTACTGAGTCTCTCTCTCTCTCTCTCTTTTTTTCCCCCCACCCTGGTGCTTCTCTGCCACAACCTGTGGGTCTCCTGTAAACTTGCTCAAGCCATTCTCATGCAGGTGCAAAAGTGAAGAACAAAGACATGGTTAACATACTGTGGGTGACCCTTGACCCACATAAGACAGTCGCTGATGGATAAATTCTCCTCCCTCTCTTGTCTCAGGCAGGCAATTCTGTGGCTTGGTCTACACAGTTCCTCAGAGGGTCCTGGCAGAGTTGTGCTCATCATTTGTATCCTTGGAGCGGTTTTCTTTCCTCTCCTGTTTCTACCTTCCCTTGCCTCACTCCTATTCCCTGGGATTCCTTTCCAAAATAAACTACCTGTGCATAAGCTCTTCTCAGGCTCTGCTTTTAGAGGAATTAAGAGAGTAATGAAATATTTTAGTAGTTATTTGATTCATTTTAATATGCCCTTGTGACAAACCAGTAGGTTTTATCTGTGTAAAGAGTTTGGACATGAAAGAAACAGAAATCTAATTTTTATTTTTATTCAAAATTGTCAGTTCATGTCTCTGGTACACAAGCTGGAAAAACAAAGTAAAAATTACTTTGTGAATTACTGATTTTGAAGTTTAATTATAATCCACATTGATTTTATTTCTATATTTTATACTATTTACAAAACACTGGACTACTTTCACATGAAATCCATTTTGGAGGAACAAAAATGTCTGAAATTTAGGCAACCTTTTACATGGATATGCATTTTCCAGTTCATATATAGCATAAATGTGTGTTGTTTCTGTTGTTATAGGCGCTTTAAGGGTCCATCCCTGCAACTTCCTACCAATGTATCTCCTTTGCCCAAAACATATTTGAATAAAAACCTATGCCAGCCAGGCATGGTGGCTCAAGCCTGTAATCCCAGTATTTTAGGAGGCTGAGGCAAGAGGATTGCCTGAGCCCATGGGTTCGAGACCAGCCTGGGCAACATGGTGAGACCTTGTCTCTACAATAAATCAAAAAATTAGCCAGGAATGGTAGCACATGCCTATAGTTCCAGCTACTTGGAAGATGGAGGTGGAAGGATCGCCAAAGCCCAGGAGGTCGACACTGGAGTGGCTGTGAGTGCGCCGCTGTGATAGAGTGAGACTCTGACTCAAAAAACCAACCGAACAAACAAAAAAACCTATGCTGATGAGATCAGTAGTGATGTCTCTATGATAAAAGTATTTCCTTATGATCATCTATATGCTAGGGCAAAGGAAAGAAGTGTTTTAGATTCTAAGCATAGGCGCATGAAATTTTACTACAGCTGTTTAATCCTTTTTAATCCCTTTTAATACATTCTATTGAATAATCTACTCTTTACAATTTATTGTTTGCTTTATATTTTAATCCTCTAATTAAAAAAATTTGTTGAGTCTTTTTGTGATTCTAAAATTTTTATAAATATAAAAATACAAATTTCATTAAATGTTAATTTTAAAATTTTATAATTGTTTATTATCTTTCTCTTATTTATTGTATTCCAGTAACATAAGGAGTAACCATGGAAACAATCCCTGGTTTAAGAAAGGAAGGTTAGGGACTTTGTCCTTTATAATTTGTTTTCCACAGGCCATCTCAATGCCTCAGATTAAAGCCTCCATGCAGTAATAAAACTCTGACTCTAAAACCCTACTGTGAAACTAGGTTAAGTTTTTCCTTCAGATCACCTGTGAAAGAAACCAGACTATTTCACCCTAAAATTACTTCTTTGACATATTTCAGGATGGCAATTCAGAGGGCTGGAAATACAAGAACAGCTGAAAAGCGTTTACAAACATCTGGGTTTTTGAGTGTTTCCAACATCAAAAACAAACTTGTATTGTTTTAAGCCACTAAATTTGTGGTAATCTGTTAGAGCAACAATAGGAAACTGATATATTAGTCTGGCCCCAGTCCCCAGATAATAGCACTCAGCTGTTGTCTGGTAAAATTGCAGGTGATATTTTATATTTTTAAGTGTCTTGTGTTTCTTACATGAAGAATGTTTTTCACCCTACTTTTTCCATATGTCAAATGGCTTTCTTTAATTAAGTATAAGCTGTCATAATAAAGAAAAGCAGTTTGAAACATATGATTCCCAGATTTCCAGACAGTCAAAAAGGAGACTCATAATTATATATGAATGAATGCAGAATCTATTCTATGAGAAGATTTGGAGATTTTTTTTCACGCAAACACACACAAACTATATATATTCTATTATGAGTAATACATATTGAAGAATATCAACATGTATGTGTGCTTTCATTTATATATGTATGTGTATATGTATGTACATGTGTGTGTATATATATATATATATGTGTGTGTGTGTGTCTATCTATATCTACATCTATGTATTGTTCACCATTTAGTGGAAGAGGAAAAACCCAAGAAAAATGGTTATCAACTTCCACAAACATGTTATGCTACCAAAAGCTTTTTTCAACGATATCTCTGAACAGCAACTTAGCAGTGTCTATTAAATATAAATATGTACATCTTTTGGCCCATGAATTCAATGTTCAGGAATTTAATCTAAAGAAATAACTTCCAAACATATATAAAGATACATAATATATTTATTTATCGCAGCACATTGTCTTCTAAAAAATAAAATGAAATACATCTGTCAGTATTTAAATAGGTTTTAGTTTATTTCATTAAAGGCGAAGGACAGGATTGGTATGTACAGGCATAAAGCATGCCCATGAAATAATGAGTAAAAAAATGAAATTACAGATGAAAATGTATCAGATGAGCTATAAAAATACCTACATTTTGATTTAAGGGTTTTCTTCAGGGTATAATTATTTTAAAATATATTTTAAAACTTTAAGATATATTGCTATCATCAAGAGCAAAAGACGAGAAGCTTTTAAGTTAATGGATTTAAATTTCCATCTTTCAAGTTAAAGTCATGCAAGTACTGTACTCTATTGTCTCTGTTTCTTTATTTAAAAAAAAAAGAAGAAATAGATTTTTTGCACCGTGGAGTTTGAGAAAAAGTTGTCTCTGAGTAATGCTGAACATTTTAATCTATTTCTTGATCTCTACTGAAGGTCATAAATTAACACTTTTTAACTTAAACTAAAACTTTTTTTCTTTATTTTTTAGCTTAAAATTTAAAAATAAAGTCATACTTTTTGTGGGAAGGATTAGGATGCAAAGTGTTTAGGACCGATACTAAATAAATGGTTATTCATTTCTTTTTTCATTATAGATGAGTTTCCATTTATAGATGAGTTACTTCATCTTGCAAGCCAGCTTTTCAAAATACTATTTAAGGGAAAATAATTAAATAGAATTTTGGAATTCTTTTTTTCCTATGAAGAAAGGAGTGAACACAAATGGAGTTATACTTTGTGCCTGGCTTTATCTTAGCAATTTTAAAATGTGATGGCATTTAATGTTCAGGAATACCTGTTGAGGCTGGAACACGACTTAGATTTTTCCGAGGAGGCACAGGGTCTATGGATCAAGGGGTCTCCTTGTTCACATTTGGACTTAGAATTCATTACTCTTTCCTATAACATTGCACATAAAACTATTCCACGGTTTTACGCAGACTATTAGTGGAATTATTTTTCTTAAACTTATGTTTGCTAAGACGTATCCTTTTTCTTAGGCAAGTCCCGTTAGTAATGTGCTAACACAAAGTCCAGCCATTACATTTAGCACGTCTACAATGATAACACTTGGCATATAGCAGACACTCAATAAGCATGTTGTTTTGATGGAAAGAAATGGTTTTCTTCCACTAAATGGTGAAATCCTTGAGAGAAGGTGGTTTTCTATTGTTTAATCTCTTTAGAAGATTCTGGCCCATATTAGACTGTAACTCTT
>CAUYQG010155692.1:0-34525 GCA_963574415.1 Tarsius wallacei
GCTGAGGTGAGTGGATTGCCTGAGACCACAGGTTCGAGACCCACCTGGGCAACTTGGTGAGACCTCACCTCTACAATAAATCAAAAAATTAGCCGGGCGTGGTAGCGCGCGCCTGTAGTTCCAGCTACTCGGAAGGCTGAGACGGAAGGATCGCTGGAGCCCAGCAGGTCGAGGCTGGGGTGGCCGGGAGCGGCCACTGCAGTCCAGTCTGGGTGACAAGAGTGAAAGACTCCAACTCAAAAAATATATAAATAAATAAGGACCTCTTTCTTGTTAGCTCAGTTGCTTTATCTATTTTAGAAAATTAAATATTAGCAAAATAGAAATGAGACACATATATGCAGTACCTACTAATTAGTATGTGAGTTTAGGTAGCTCCTTTATTCAAAAAAGAATATTCCAAATATAAATATTATTTTCTCATAAGCTTCATTTTTCTTATACACCATTTGAGATTATTTAAACTGAAACTTCATTTCAATCAACATCTAATAATAGCCTGGTTTCTGGTTTTGGTTTTGCCTTAAGCTGACTAGATGAGCCCAGGACAGTCATTTAATCTCTTTTCCAATGTTTAAACATTTGTAAAATAAAGGAATTCCAAAAACATTTATATTTCTGATGTTGAGTGCAAGCTCCCATTTCACATTCAACTTAATCCGACAGTTTGGTTTGAGGGGGAATTGGGTCTAATTTTAACTGGATGTCTGGAGTGTCACTGAGAGACCCCGAGAGGTATCATGTTGTCGGAAAAGTTAGTTCCTCTCTAGCACTAAATAAATCCCAAAGATACTGTCATAGCCATTGTCTTCGTAATGCCCATAGTGCTGTCTTCGATCTTTGAGCAAGGCTTTTTCAGTTTATAAAGAACCTAATCTAAGACCAATCTTTCCTGGATAGATCTGAAACTCTCTCAGGCAACTGACATTTGGGCCCACTAAAGTCCAGGCTTTCCTGCTACAGAGAGCTAATTTTGTTTTATATACATCAAAGCACTCTGGCTTAAACAACAAATGTCCCGGTTTGCCAAGCAGGGTCCTAGCCACCGATGCTCCTTTTACAGCAGCACTAGCAGACGCTTTTTCTGAAGAAGAGCTCAGCCTTGGAAGTTGGTGTAGCCAGCTGGCTCTCCCAAATATCCCAGACTCCCATTCCTGTAAAATTTTTATTTAACCAAAAGAATTTCCTCTACTATGGACACTTAAATAAGACTTAATTTGAAATCAATCTGATATTGTATAACCAACTGCTTTGATTAATCATAGCTATTATTGGAGACTTAGAGTTTATTATAGTGCTCGAATAAACCACATTTTTAAAAGGATAATAAAAATAAAGCTTCCACATGGCTAGGATTTAAATGAAGAGCACTTGAGTTTTAGTTGCAGGAAATATCTCAACATAACTTATGACAATTGAACAGAAGCAATGACTCCCATTTGGGGGGAAATTCAAGAGTTAACTCTTAAAAGTTTGCATACTTAGGCTACTGATTTCCTAAAACATGACCCCATTTCCTTTTGCTTTGTTGTACATTAGCAACACTGCAAAAGTCTAATCTTTGCCCACCACCCCCTCTTTTTTTTTTTTTTTTTGCTTTACACTAGAAATAATATCTTTATCTCTATGTTAGAAATAGTGAGATACCCATCTTTCTTGGCTTGGCTATTTCATCTTTCTTGAGAAAGCAACCACCCAATTATACACAGTCATAAATTAACTTGACAAGAGGCATACTGGAATCACCACCCTAGTCCAAGCTGTTTAAATTGTTCCTACGTGCAGAGTCCTTCTGTGGGAAGGAGAATTACATGCCCCAGTGGAAGCTGTTTTATTTTTGTTTTCAGACTTCAACAATACACTTGGTGCAGCAGGTTCAGTGGTTACCTACCTTCCTTTCTCGGTGGACTTATTATGCAAGAGACATCTCCTGCGCTCCTTCATAGAAACATATCTCCAGGAAGGAGGCTGAGTTCACCCGTAGCCCATTTATTGTCTACTGCAGAAAGACTTGGGTCCTCAGGCATTAGAGCTGACACACTTCACAGGCTTGTCATTTGGAAATGTCCCCCACTTCTTTTCCCTAGTCTCTGTGCTGCTCTTTCACTGGGAGTATTATTCTGATCTCTGTTGTGATATCCACAGAGGTCATTCAGGGAATGTAACCTGTAAATTGAGAACTTTATACATTTGGGGAAAATTGAAAACATGATCACCTTTGCGTATGCTCCTAGCTGTATTAAGCTTGTTGCATACTTGCTCTCCTAATTAAAAGAAAGTGCAACATACGACATACGTACACTTACTTTACAGTAAGAATTTGCATTCACAATGTTATATACATGATGATGTAGATTTTTAAATAAGCCAAAGTGAATGTTCATGCTCATCTTATGTTCAGAAATGCCAGTTCTATTACCCACCTTCAACTTTCCTCACTCCAGTATCTTCCTTGATGTTAATTCCAGTGGCTACTAAAATGGGCTCTCAAGCAGATTCCCCACCTAACCCTCCCTGATCTTTTTTAAATACTATCTCTCTCTTTTTTTTTTTTTTGAGCTGAAGTCCCCCTCCGTCGCCCAGGCTGGAGTGCAGTGACAAGCTCAGGGTCACCCCAGCGTCGACCTGCTGGGCTCCAGCGAGTCTTCCGTCTCAGCCTTCCAAGTAGCCGAAACCACAGGCGCGCACTACCATGCCTGGCTAATTTTTGATTTATTTTAGAGACGAGGTCTCGCCAAATTGCCCGGGCTGGTCTCGAACCCGTGTGCTCAGGCAATCCATTCGCCTTGGCCTCCCAAAGTGCTGGGATTACAGGCTGAGCCACCCAGCCCAGACTAAAATCCTCTCTTATCATGATGTTTCTCCCGGAGTGAGAACAATATAATTGTATAGGAGAGATGAAAGACAAGCCATTGTGTGAGACCTGGAAGGATTTGCTTCTGTTTCTCCCATTTTCCACCCTGACTCTGTAATTATAGATAGTGGTACAGTCCTTCTTCCCTTTAAATGGGCGTTACAGCAGATGAAGGGACAACTTTCCTTTTCAGCTCTCATGAGGCTGTGTTAGTGGTGAGAATTGCCCACAGAACTTGTTTTCTCTGCTATGAGAGCCTACCAGCCATGTCCAATGTGTCTTTCCCTTTTATTCCTCTTTCTTCCCCTATTGAAGACCAAGAACCAGCTTCTCTAACTGGTGGTGGAAATGGAGGGTTTGGGGGGACATGACTCAATGGGAATAGTTTGACTGGGACAAATGAGAAACATACCACTCCACACAGCATGAATATGAAATAGCTTAGAGATGACTCCTAAAGATACCAGTTTAAAATCCTATATCTACACAAATTTGTTTTACCTGGAGAAATCTTTAATAATTTCTCTGGAAACACTTGGTTCTTGCCTTTCTGTTCTGATACTGAAAAAAAAAAAAAAGAATAACTCTTAGCTTTCTTTCCTTCCTAAATTAAAGTCTTCTGTTGTGTCAAATTATCTCAAATTGTCTTCTATGACTCATCTCTCTTTCTAGTGTCTGTTTTTTTTTTTTCCCCCTTTTTAAATATTTGCATGTGGTAAAAAATGTATGTTTCTTGGTATGTTGTAGCTTCCTGGATTACTAAAGTATATCGGCATTAAACTCCTGGTTATTCTTTTACTGTGTCCAAAAACAAACAGATGTGCACCTGTCCAAATTCAAACTACAGCTACCATTCAATTAGTATTTCTTTGGAGAAGGAGATTATGCTTAAAACAAATGAAACAATGAAAAAGCCTCCAGATAGCTTTCTTGAGGTGGCTCTTCTTGCCTTTTCAGATACAGGTAACCCAGGGCAGGGCCTCTGCATATAGCTCCAGCTCAGATGAATGCGGGGTCAGTCCTTTGAGGACTCTTCCTCATCTCTGTTGTCCTAGGTCTCCTACTACTCTAGGCACCTGAGACCTCCTGCTTTCCTCATTCCCACTTCCCTATCAAAACAGAAAAATGGCTAATACCATTCATTTACCCTTGACTAATTGATTCGGTTAATTAAATTTTATCTGAAACTTACTCTCACTCAATTTTTCATCTCCAGACATATGCACTTTCTCCTTTTGGCCTCTCTTCTCTAATTTTGGACCACAGGCTGCTCTCACCCATACCTTGTCAAAGGAATTTCAAACACCATCAAACAGATTTTTTTTCCTTTACTCGGGGACAGTGTAAAGGGGTCCCTGAAATCACTCAACAGCTAGCTCTGCAGAAGCATCTTATTTTGTCTTTGTAGTGTTTTCTGACTGGTGATAAATGAGTTAGAGAAGCTGGTTCTTGGTCTTCAGAAACCCGGAGGGATGGTGGTGGTGGGAATGGAGGGTTTGGGGGGACATGACTCAATGGGAATAGTTTGACTGGGACAACTGAGAAAACAGACTCTGAACACCTGGAGGAAGTGTCTGTCCCTGATCCTTTGCTAAATATTTATTAACATAAATCAGTAGTTGTGCAAGTCACAGACCAGCCTTTTTACTTCTCTCAGCAGATTCAAGCCCTAACCCTCCCTGATCTTTCTTAAATCCTATCCCTTACCATCTTGGTCTTTCTACCTGAGTGAAAACAATATATGTTAACTGCAGATCTAAAATACATTTGTATCCATTCTCTATAATTTGTACCTGTGGTAAAAATGCCTCCAACAAGGATAAGTTTTATTATAACATTGACTAATCATAACAATAGCATTTAAGGTAATAATTATTATTTTAGTTACTCTACTGAAACCTTATTATAAGCCAGGTATTCTGCTAAGTAGTTAATATGTGCTATTCCCATCTCACAGTAATTGTATGAATTCAATATTACACATAAAATAGGTTAGCTCAGGATTGGGCATGTAGTAAAGCTAAAAAAAATAGTTTGTAATTTGTCATTTTAATCATCATCATAAGGTTAAAAATTGCAGTTAGTATTATTTACCCATTTGGACTTTACATCACCCCCATGCAGAAGAAGTTATTACTACTCCATTCTACAGATGAGGGTGTAGCGACAATCAAGAAGAGAGCTAAAAATTGAACTCGCACACTCTGACCTCACAGGTTATGTTTTCACAAACATAATAGTTAACATTATACATATACAATTATCTGATACCCTTGTTTTTACATATGATTTAACTATCATCCTTGTATATGTTCTTTTGTTTCTATCCCTAAAAGTAAAGCTTTTGAAAAGGATACGGTGCTATTGAGACATCTACTAAAACTTGTTTTTAAATGTTCTGGTACAATTGTACTCAGTTCAAGTCAGAGGCCACTGTATACTAGCATTACTAGACATTTTCCTACTGAACATAGCACAGTCTAAAGTTTATTGTCATTTGTGCCTCTTTCTCTTTGCCCAGTTAGATCCTTAACCTTCTTTTCTTTCTCCAAGAAAGAAAAACCATAAAAGCAATAAAGGCAAATTCTCTCCAGAAGGCAATCAGGGCAGAAAAAGAACTTCAAGCCCAAGGGCGTTGTCATGGCAAAGAGAGTTGACATGTAGGGAGCAGGTTATAAAAGACCAAATAAGCTGGCTCAGAAAAGAGAGGAGACCACAGGACAAGTGGAGGTGGGTAAGAGAGGTCATTTAGGGCAGAGGACAGAGAGGCTCATGGGAGTTTGTAGGGGGCAAGTGAATTGTTAAGGGCTATCTTAGTTCTTGTAGTACTTTAAACATTTGAAAAAGTCATGAGAAAAGAAAACAATTCTGTTTGGATCATATGCCTTTAAATGTGACACAGTCTCAAAAAAAAATGAGTTCATAATAAGTATGTATATGGGAAAGTTTGAGAAGGTGTTATAGATCTATAAGCATTATATACATATAAACAACAAACAATGCATTCAACAATGTAGATGAAAAATCATTTAAGAATATTCTAAATCAAGTGTTTTGTTTTGCAAAACTACAGGTAGATCATTTTGCGGCTTATAATGTCAGAGAGGGGAGGGGTTAAGTTATGGTGGGTGTTTATACTCAAAAAGATATTGGTGTAGGCTTAAAGAGTTAATGTATATGAAGTACCTAGCATAGTGTTTGACTTATAATATGCGCTAAATAGGCTTTAACTTATATTGTTAATTGTTATGTAAATACATAATAGGCATGCAGTATATATTGAGAACTCAGTTAAAAAAATTTAAGCTATTAGAAAATTATATTTATTAATGATATTTAACTAATACTTCATTTCCCACCAATTGCTCAAGGTCCTCTAAACTTGTCTTTAACACACTCAGCTCTTACAGTGCAGGATCAAAGCATTTACTTACATGTATTTACTCTTTTAGAATTTACAGAACTCTTTACGAAAATTTTATTTTATTTTTTAAGTAGCGTTCCTAAATTCTCACCTTGGGAATTTTTTGGACCTTGAGACTGGTTCTGTGGAAAGAGAATACAACATAAGTTCAGAGATGTTTAACTTCCCTCATTGATCACACCAGGAAACACCTGTGAATAGTTGCCATCTGAGAAACCGTGGCAGGCATGCAGCTCTTCCCAGCCCCCTGACTTTCTCTAGGGATGAGGGAGAAATGGGTAGGAACACTGAGTCCTGCTTAGGGCTCCCCTTGTTGGAGAATGAAATTAGGAACAAGCCTGAGCCCCACAGTAGTCAGCATGCTCTACATGGGATGGTTTCCATAAGGAACTGCCAGGACCAGAATTCTAACTAACAGGTTGCACTTAGACTAACTTCACTATTTGAAGTGAATATATATATTTTGGCTAACCTTGTTACTTTTTTCTACGATATGATGGGAGGAGGTCTTCAGTAATCCATTTGTTTGCTCCTGGGTTCTACAGGGAAACCAGCCTTTCTTGCACTTTACTTACACCTGCCACCACTCTTGGAAATCTACCTGTGACGGTGTGTGGAACTTATCCTTTCACGGATCTTACTTAGGTCCAATGTGTCTATTTCAGTGACATGTAATGGAAAGGAAATGCCAAAGTATTAGCTTGTACATCGCCACTTAGACATCCAAAAGCTTAAACAAGAGATGCTAATAATCCCTCAAAATGTGATGTTACCTGTAGTAGGAAGTACCTGGCATATATTCACATTTATTTGAAATATTTTTAGTTAGATAATTTAGTTGGCCATGGTTAAAATGATCGATAAACTTATTAGACTTTTGATAAATCAATACGTACCTATTGTGGGCAGTTGAATTCATATATATCTGATTCTTTTTGAGAGAATAAATTCACAATAAATTAAATCTAACATAATAAGAAAAATGTATGAATTAGAAATATATTAAATCAACAATATCTCAGCCAAGTTAATTTAAATTTCAAATAGTAAAGCTCCTTCAAAGCAGCTTAAGAAAAAGAGTCCTGGGACAGGAATATGGGGATACATCTAAGAGTCACAAGGACTGGAAGCCATCGGAATATCAAATATTATTCTCTCTTACTCTTTTTCTCTACACTTAAAAAAATATGGTTCGATCTCTTCTCTCGGCTTTCTTTCTATCTACTGACTTAGCTTATATATATATACTTAGTAACTTTCTATTTTATGTTTCTCATTTTATGAGAAGAACCCAGAGGAATTCTATCTTATCCTCACTTCTACATTTTAAAGAAAGACAACCGTTTATTCAAGCATGGCCGAGTGTCCACCTTGATCCAACCAACTATGGAGGCCCCTACCAGTGCACAGCTCCAGGAACACTGTTCTTAATGGAGTGTCTGTAAATGCAGACTACGTAAATGTATTTTAAACAAACAACACCCTTTAGAGCATGACACAGACTGCAATAGAAATGTCCCTTGGGGTTGTACAAAGTAAAAGTCCTGCTGCTGTGGCTGAGGGCACAAGGTCATACGAAAGAAACATGGAAACAGGGGATTCATTTCTGCCACAGAAAAAAGGATAGCAAAAGACTACAACAATAGAAAACAAACAAACAAACAACAATAACCAAAAACAAAGAGCCCAAAGATTCTGTTCTAACTTTAGAAAGCATGTGTAGACATAAGTAGGTTTGAACAATTTTAAAAGCAAATCTAGCTCATATCTTGATAACCAATTTGGACATTTTTCATCTATAAGAAACAGATCATAAATCATAGCCCATTAGAGGTGGACAGAGACTTAAAAATATTCTAGTCTATTTTCCTCACTTGACAAAAGAGGGAAGTAAGGCTTAATTAGATAGAGGACAGGCTCATGTTCACACAGCTTATATTATTTGCAAAGTCAGAATTAAGAACTGGTTTTCTTGATTCCTGGAGTATGCGAGTGTATCGTTGCCTTTGAAACACTGGCCCTGAAATTTGGTATAACATGCTTGGTTTGCTTTTTGGAGATGATACAGAACTGGCTATAGACAAAATTGCTCTTCCATTGGAGTGTTCTGATCTAAGCTGTTGCCTTTTAACATGGTCTGCCTTACGGTTTTCTGGCAATCTCTGTAAGAAACACACTTTTGTTTACATTCCCTGCATTTAATATCACCATGTGTACTGGCTTAAGTAGTGACCCTCCTTCTCACCAATTCATATATATTGAGAACCTATGTGAATATGATCTTGTTTGGAAATAGAGCCTTTACAGATGTAATAATCAAAGTTAAGATGAGGTCATGCCAATATATATAAATCCAATATAACTGATGTCTTAAAAGAAGAGGAAAATTTGGACAAAGACACAGACACACAGGGAGAACACCATGTGACAATGGAGTCAGAGATTGAAGTGGTGTGTCTCCAAGCCAAGGAACAAATGGCAAAGATTGAGGTCAACTACCAGAAGCTAAGAGAAAGGCGCATGGAACAGATTCTTTCTCAGAGACTCTAGAAAGAACCAACCCTGCTGACACCTTGATTTCAGATGTCTGAATTTTATTCTAATTCTGAAAGAACACATTTCTGTTGTGTTAAGCTACCTTGTTTATGATGATTTGTTACAGCAGTCATAGGAAACTAAGAAACCATGTATATGTATAACTACCCTGTAGTCTGGCATTTGGAATTTGTGCAAAATAAACAATATGATAATTTAACATTAAATGTAGATGTGTGCAAGGCAGTCCGCTGGATTTTCTTAAGTGCCAGTCCTAAAGAAAACATGTACATGTCTTTACCCTTTTTCAGTACTTTGTTTAGAATGACAGAAAACATTGTGAAAAAACTTTGAGATGGATCAAGAAGATTACTTTGTGTTTTCAATAGAAAACTAAGCATCGTTTAAGGCACCTTTCCAAATTATCTCTTTCTTTCATTTTACAACTCTGTAAGTTGTAAAAAATGATATTTATGCGAATGATTCTTGTCCATGGAAATGCAAATGAATTATATCCAGGGAGTGCAATTGTCTAGTTTTCCATAACCTATTTATAAATTCATTCAGCATTCCTGATGGCCGATATATGTGACTTTTTGACTCCTTTTTTCGAACTAGTTGCAACATTTTACTGGTTCCTTCATTCATTAATGAGTTCAATAAAATCTTTGATTTATGTTCATTTTATATTTGCATAAGAGTCATAACTTTACTCTTTGGAAAAATATATCCTTTAATAAGAATCTAGCCTGAATTCACCATATAATTGTTAATTTTAATAACCTTCCTCAAAACTTAAGGGAAAGAATCCCAAGGGCAAGATTTCTATTTCTTTTTACCCTCTGTTGAAGTTCTTTCTAAATTTCCAAAAGCATTTTTACAGGATTCCTACTTCCTGACTACTTTAACAATTATTAACCCTTATGGGTGACAAAAAGAATAGAAAAAAATGTCAAGGGAGGTACTCTAGAATATTAGTAAGAGCAGTGTCTTTGGTCTCTTGAGCAGTGTTAACCCAGAGAGCAAAGTTCAAAGTTGTTCTTTGCTTCCTATGAATACCTTGCCTAAAAACCAGTTTCTGAGACCTATTGTAACCCCCAAGATAAGCTGACAACAGGAACTTACATCTAATTTTCAAGGCTTCTCCAGTGATGTGAAACCGTTTTGAAAGGATAATTGATATTGCCCTTTAAATTCTTAAAAGTTGGGATGAGGATCACACAAGCATGAAAAGTGATTCAGCGATCAAGTCGTGTCTGTGTGACAATCTCATGTACAACTGGGACGGGAGAAACACAAGTATTCAGAGGACTTGGGGGAGAAAGGCAGCTTACCAGATGTGTCCTGGGCAGAATGGAGTCTATTTTACAGAACATAAGGAGAAGTAATGATCCATAAAAACTCCTGGTTACTGTTCTAACACAAGAGGGGACTGGAAAAGAGACATAGCACATTTTCTTACAGCCTGGGCTACCCCAGAGTTTTGTGGTTTTTTATAGACTCTTCCCATGCTGAGCTGCAGTATCAAGAGTCTGGCTTGGAAATTGACTCAATTATTAGGCCCTGGATATGCTTGGTGCTTACGTTTCTTTTTATTCTCCTGATGTAATTTGTCTTCTTTTGATATAGCAGACCCCGAGCATAATGACTAAGGATAGCTAATATCCCACCCTTGGACAGTCATTTTTCTAACATGGTTGAGTTTATTTTTACTTCTTATGTCTTTGGGTCCCTGCTGACTTTGTTACTCAGTTCAAAGTGCACTGTCTCTTCACTGACATGAGGGCCTGGAATATTTGCAGCTCCTCTGGAGACTCCTGCCTGCTCACATATCCTCAGCTAGCACCATCTTTGTCTTTCACGGCTCCTCAGGTGGCTGAGATTTTCACAGCTTGTTAGGTGGCTCTGGCTTTCACAGTCTGTGGCCCTGAATGACTGCTAGGGGAACAGCATTCTCACTCCCTCCCAAAGCCAAGCTTCACAGTGGAAATGTGTGAGCTGTGCCAGTAGCCTCCCAGAAATCCCGTGGTCGTGGCAGATGCAAGCTAACTCAGCATGGAGATAAGATTTCTTCCAGATTGGGAATTGATGCCCCAAACAGAAAGTGAATTGTACTGACTTTATTCTCAAGTAAATTGTGACAAGTGGAAATCAGAGCAATACCACGTTTTAAATTGTTGTAAAATAAATAGCAGACAGCATTTTATGCGGAATACTGGTCCCTGTATATCTTTTTTCTTTTAATAGTTGCTAAGATGGTAAAATGTATTTAATAAAGACTTCCTTTGATATAGCACTATTTTCAGGAGCCAGGGAAAAGTAGCGTTTTATCAGGAAGAAGGTAATAAGCAGGAATTGAAATGTTTTCATTTGGATCCTAAGTGGTGCCTGAGGTAAAATTGCACAATGTTAAAGCAACAATAATTGGTTCCTCCTGGCTTTCCCCATTGAAGGAAATTGAAATTCAATTGACTTTCAATGGAATAGTCATGGCGTTCCAATTGTCATTGCTCTGACTTTGTGCCTGTCTATCCCAAGAATGGTATAGGAGCCAAAGAAGAAAAAGTTCCAAAACAGCTGGGAAAATAGTACAATTATTTTAGGACATATTGGAGGGAAATGGGATATTCTAAATATTTGAATAAATTTCAGTGTGCCTCAGAGCCCATAATTGGGATGTTGCTAATGGCAATATCAATTTGGAATTGTTTGGAAGTGGAACGCAATTTTGGCATGTAGTTATTATTGATGGTAAGGCTAAGTTTAATAAAAAGAGATTAAATTGTGGCAGTCTAGGTTTAGGGGAAAAACAGGAGACCTGCATTGGGTCTATTTGCCTTATGGATTTAGACAATTTCAGGTGGTGTTTCTAGGATTCAAGGTGCCACATATAACAACTACAATAAGTAGTAGTAATTTTTAGATACCATACCAGATGTTTTGCAGGTTATCTCATTTATCCCTTACAAAGCTTGGTGGGGCATGATGAGGCATTGCAGGCTTAAAAAATCAAGTGGTTTTCCCAAGCCCCTATAGCTAGAAAATGATTAAGTCAGGATTTAGTCCAAGGTAGACTAACCTTTAACTTCTAGACCCTGACCTAAAAAAGTTTATTTACTAGGAGAAACAAATATATTTAAACTACAGGTAATTAGAAATAAGAACAGAGATAAGGCACTATTATTGTAAAATGATGGTGGAATGAGCTAGTTGGAGAAATACACTGAAAAAGAATCATTAATTATTTGATAAAAATTAAAATCACAAGGAGATACCATCTCACCAGTGAGAATGTCTTTTATTAAATAGTCAAAAACAACAGATGTTGGCAAGGTTGTGGAGAAAAGGGAACATTCCTGCACTGTAGCTGGGAATACAAGCTGGTTCACCCTCTGCAGAAGGCGGTTGGAGATTTCTCAAAGAACTAAAAATAGATTTGTCATTTGACCCAGCAGTCTCACTACTGCATATATACCCAAAGGAGCACAAATCACTCTATCAAAAAAGACATCTGCACTCACTTGTTTATCACAGCACTACCCACAATAGCAAAAACACGCAATCAACCTAAGAGTGGAATGGATAAAGAAAATGTGGCACATATACACCATGGAATACTACACAATCATAAAAAAAGAACAAAATCTTATCCTTTGCAGTAACATGGATGCAGCTAGAGACCATCATCCTAAGCAAATTATCACAGAAACAGAAAACCTAATATCATGGTGTTCCTAATAAGTGGAAATTAAACACTGAATACACACCGGCACAAGAATAGGAACCACATATACTGGGACACTCCTAAAGTGGGCGGGGAGCAAGTTGGGTAGGGTTGAAAAACTACCCACTGGTGCCATGTTCATCACCTTGGTAACAGGCTCAATAGAATCCCAAACCTCATCATCGCATAATATGCCCATGTAACAAACATGCACATGTACCCCTTGAATCTAAAATAATAATAATAAAATAATAATAATAATAATAATAATAATAATAATAATAATGTTTATATAAGCATTACTAAATAAATTTTTTCTTTGCAAAAAAAATTATTTAATAAAAATTCTACTAAAATTCCTCAGTTGTGTTTACTAGATTCAGCATGAACTAAGGAGACACGTTTTAAAACATTTTATTTTGGAACATTTCAAACAAACGCAAAAGTGAAGAGAATAGTACTATGAACCCCTATAGATCCTTAAGCAATGACCCACTCATGGAAAATCATGTTTCTTAATATTCTCTACTGCTTCCTCACTACTATATTATCAAGAATCCAGAGGATCTATTATTTCATCCATAAGTATGTCAATAAGTCATATTCTAACAGAGAAGGACTCTTTATTTTAGAAATCAACACAATATTATTTTAAATAAGCTATATTTAAATATATTCAAATATTCAGTCACTACTCAATTTCCAAAAATACCTAAGAAATTTAATTAATAAGGCTTATTGAATTCTAGCTTATACTAAATAAAAATAACCTATTTCAAGTGTACAGTTAAATAATTTTTAACATTTCTATACCTAACATATATATATGAGTATATATATATATATATATATACTCATCGGTGTAATTACTAGCAAAATCAGATATAGAACAACAGTTTCTTCTTTATCTTTCTCAATTTTTCCTCTACTCTATGCCCACTCCAAGAAACCACCAATCTTCTTTCTATCATTATAAATTATTATTTTCTATATGATTACTTTTATTTTTAATATTTTCTTGTGTTTACTTACCTAGACTTAATTTTCTCTTTTTTTAGCTTAAGTAAAATGTTGATAATTAATTTGGATTTATTTCCTAATGTAAGATTTTTAATCTGTATATTTTTCTTTAAACACTATTTTAGTTGTATCCTATACTTTTTTTTTTTTTGAATTGAAGTCTCACTCCGTCGCCCAGGCTGAAGTGCAGTGGCATGCTCACAGCCACTGCAGCCTTGACCTGCTGGGCTCAGGCAATCCTTCTGCCTCCTGGCTAATTTTTTGATTTATTGTAGAGATGAGGTCTTGCCAGGTTGCCCAGGCTGTTCTTGAGCCCGTGGGCTCAGGCAATCTCCTCACCATGGCCTCCCAAAGTGCTGGGATTACAGAATGAGTCATTGCGCCCCGCCTGCATACATTTTGATACATTGCTCTTTTATGTTCATTTCATTTCAAATATTTTCTAATTTCTCTTTGATTTTTTTTCTTTAGCCCATAAGTTATTTAGAAATGTGCTGTTTAATTTCTAAATCGTCGGTGACCTTCCAGAAATCTTTCTGAAACTGATTTCTAATGTAATTCTATTTTGGTCAGAGAACATACACTTAGTGATTTAAATAATTTTAACTTAATGGTGACTTATTTTGTTGTTTAGCATTGAGTCTGTCTTGGTGAGTGCCTCATGAGCACCTGAAAAGAATGCTTATGTGGTTGTAGCTGAGTAGTGTGCTCTAATGAATATAAACTAGGTTAAATTGATTGCAGTGTTACTCAAGTCTCTGATATCTTTACAGAGTATTTCTACTTATTTTTATCAATTAATGACAGAGTAAAGGAAAATATCTGACTATGGTCATATATGAGCTTGTAAGAATGTATGTGTGTGTGTGTGTGTGTGTGTGTGTGTGTGTACAAATAGAGGTTTGCCTGTGCCAAACTTATAATCATTCATTTCTCTGAGGAACACTAGTCTTTTTTAGCAAGAAATTAAGAGTCTTTAGTTTGGGTGGTTATGTTCTCATTACTACAAAGTGGGTCATGGTCTGTAAGTTTTTTTAAACAGTAAGATGTATGATTTTTTTACTCATTCATAATCAATCAACAAAAATTTAGCAGGTTAAAAAATATACTTCATATATACCATTTCCATTATTTTCAATTTTTTGCATGAATACCGTTGTCAATCTTATATTTTATTTTCTTTCTGTCTAAATAAAGTCCATTAAAATTTATTGTAATGTAGGTTTTCTGATAATGAATTATCTAAGCTTCTGTTTGCCATCAAAATTCTCTTGTCTCCACGAATGGTATATTTATTGAATATAGAATTCTACGTTGCTTTGTTTCTTTTAGCACAAAAAAATGCCATTCCATTGTCTTTTAGCTTATAAAATTTCAGAAAAGAAGTCTTTGTTTCACTGTGTGTGATATTTCAAATTTTTCTAGCTATTTTTAAGAGTTTCTCATTTTCATTAGTTTTCAGTAATTTGATTGTTAGCATTATAAATTTCTATATGGTTTTATGTTTATCCTTTCCAATTTCTGATGAGTTTCTCACATCTGTGAGTTATTTTCATTAAATTTTTGAAAAATCTTGGTAACCATTTCTTAAAAACTTGCTTTTGTCTATTTTTGTGATTCCAACTACATGTATGTTAGACCATTTGATATTGGTCAACATGTAACCAAGGTTATGTTAACTTTTTTCAGTCTTTCATTTTCTTCTGCTTCATGTAGAGGGATTATATTGTATGTCTTAGAGCTCATTAATAGTTTATCCTCAATGTCTAATCTGCTATTAAATGTGTATATTGGATTTTTGTTTTAGATATAGTATTTTTTATCTGTGCTAATTCTATTTGATTATTTTTGTATCTTCTATTCATCTTTTCATCACATTCACATTTTATTTTATGCAGACCTAAGACTAAGGTGTGAATCTTATCAAAACTCTACTGAATGCCTGGCTGTGCTAAACATATAATGTCACTTCTCTAAGGAACACTAGTTTATTGTTGGGAAAAGTTAAAAGTCAGGATGTTAGAGTCCTTATTATTATTAGGTGGGGCATTATTTGTAAGCTCTTTAAAATACTGAGATGTATTAATTTTCTATTTTTGCATAATAAATTTTCAAAAATTTAGCAGTTTAAAATAATACATATTTATTATCTTATAACTTTTGTGGGTCAGGAATCTTACCATGGCTCAACGAGTTCTCTGCTCAGGGTTTCATAAGACTGCAATGAAGGTGTCAGTGAGGTTAAATTGCTATCTTGAGGTTCAACTAGGGAAGAATATTCTTCTAAGCTTATTCATGTCGTTGGTGGAATTTGTTTTCTGCAGCTAAATGTGACTAAAGTCCTGAGCTTTTTGCTGGCTGTTTGCTGGAAAATGTTTTCATGCTCTGGAGCGCATAGCAATTCTTTACTCCATGAACTTCTTTGTTATGGTCACCGGGTTCACTCCATCAAGCCACCAAAATGTATCTACCTGTCTGTTAAGATGAAGCCTGATACAACATAATATAATCATAATTATGGAAGTGGCCACACCTTATTTGCCTTATAAAATAATATAATCAAGGCAGTAGCATTCAACCCCCTTTGCCGTCTTCCACTGGTGAGAAGGAAGTCACAGGTTTCACTCTGACTAAAAAGTATGAGATTATAGAAAAACAAAAACAAAAAACAGAAGTAGAAACTTATTGGGCGTGTGTGTATGAGAGCTATATTTTTTAAAGCAAAATAGATCACAAGATCATACTAATACTTCTTATTCAAATTCAGCAACATAAGATTTTTACTTTATCTCACATATCTTTTCACCTTCTCTCTCCAGTGTTCCAAATCCCAGTTCTCAACAACAGGCTTTTTAGTTGTCTTCATATCAAAATACAGACATGACAGCTTGAGAGGTTATTTTCAGACATAACAGCAATATGATGTCTGAAAGTTATTTAATTTTTTTTCAGCATTGTTTAAATCTAGAATACCCCTAGTTATATTTGTCAAATCACTATCTTTTAAATCTCCTTGGAATAGTTCCCATAAGTGAGTATATAACTGAGATTTTTGTTTCATTTTATTTTAACTTTTGGGTATACTTTAACAGTTTCATTTTATTTTATAAGTATATAAAATTTATATGACATCAATGCCAAATCTAGGAAACATGGTACCTTGAAATAATAAGTCTAGATCCTATTAGTTGCCCATCCATTATTAGCAGTTACTCCCTTTTATCTCTAGTCTCCCAGTCCTAGTTAACAAATACTATACTGTCTGTCTCTATGAATTTGTTCTGGACTTTTCAAATAAATTGAATCATAAAATATGTGGTCTTTTGTATATGGCTTTTTTTGTCACAATATTTTAAAGGTACATCCATTTTGTAGTATAGTTAAGTACTTCACATTTATGGCTGAATAACATTCCCTGTATGAGTGTTATACATTTTACTTTTTCATGTACCAATTGATGGCTATTTGAGTTGTTTTCAGTCTTTGTCGTTTAGTCATAAACAATGCTATGGACATCTGCAGATACATTTTTGTATAGACATATGCCTTCATTTATTTTGGATGAATACCTAGGAGAGAACTTTCTGGGTTGTATGGCAACTTCAAGTTCAAACTTTTAAGGACCCTCTAAACTGTTTTCCAATGTAGTTGCATCATTTTACACTCCCACCAGCAGTATATGTGTTCCAATTTCTCCACTTTTTTTTCCCAAACACCTGTTATTATCTCTGCTATTGACTATAATCATTCTAGTAGTTATGAATTGGTCATCTCATTGTATTTTTTATTTGCATTTCCTTGATGGCTAAAAATGTTGCACATTGTTTCATGTTCTTATTAGCTATATGTATGTCTTCTTTAGAGAAATGTCTATTCAGATTCTTGGCCCACTCTTCAAACCCTTTCTTTTACCATTCCATGTAGCTACTTTTAAAAAATCTTATGTTTGTCTTTCATATTTTTAACATAAGCAACTACATATACATAAATATACACTGTCTTCTTCATAGATTAACAACAGCTTGTGATATATACTACACTCCATTTTGTTTTTTTCACTTGATAATTATCATGGTGATTCTTCCATAAATACATATGAGATATTCTTCATTCCCTTCTAAAGCAGTGCACTACTCTACTGTGGGGTCAAGCCATGCTTTATTTAGTTAATTGTCTATTTTTTGAACACTTGGATTGTTTCCAATTTGTGTGTCATTTCACATAACGATACATAGAATAAGCTTATGTAGGCCGGGCACAGTGGTTCACACCTGTAATTCCAGCACTTTGGGAGGCCGAAGTAAGAGGATTGCTTGAGCCGAGGAGTTTGAGGCCAGCCTGGATAACATAGCGAGACTTAAGTCTCCACAAATAATAAAAACAAAAAATTAGCCAGGCATGGTGGGAGCACATGCCTGCAGTCCCAGGTACTCAGGAGACTGAGGCAGAAGGATCGCCTGAACCTAGGAGGTCGAGGCTGCATTGAGTTATACTCAAACCACTGCACTACAGCCTGGGTGACAGAGTGAGACCCCGACTCAAGAAAATAAATAAATAAATAAATAAATAAGCTTCTGTGTACATGCGCTTATCTCTGCAATAGATTCCTGCAAACAGTATTTATAGATGAAATGATAAATAAACATATACTTTTCCTAGTTATTTCCAAATCTTTTTCCATAGGGATTGAACTATTTTTAATTCCTACCAGCAAGGTATGAGAATTCTTGTGTCTCACCTAAAATTATGTTGTCAAACTTTGCATTTTTCTAATCTGACAGGAGAGAAATAGCATGTCAGTGTACTTTTAATTTGCATTTTTTATGGTTAAGAGCCATATGCAATTAATTTTCTATGAAAGGTCTGTTCATACTTCTATCCCATTTTTCTTTTAGTCTGAGTCATAGATTTGTTTTACAAAATAATAAACAAAATACATTATTCACAAGGATTTTTTTAGAAACTGTGTCTGTGTGTGAGCCCTGCCCTGTAGGGGGTCTTCCATGTCCATTTGCTATTCTAAGGGGACAGTTTCATAAGAAAATTGCACTTTTTTTTCACATTACAAAAGTTGACATCTGTGCCTATAAAAAATATTTGGCTGTCTCAGGATGTAATTATGGACTTTCATTGCTTCTCTGAGTCCTATATTATGTCCTTTTATATTTATATTTATATTTTCTTTATCCAAGCCTGTCTTCACGGGTCTTTTGTGGATGAAAGTTTCTTTAACATTGTATAGGACTAAATAGTATTACTTGAGAAGTCTGTTTTGCCAGAAAATTACAAAGTTACTCCTAATATATGGGAATTCCTAAAAGAATAACCTAGAGTTTTGTCATTATCAATGTCATAAAATTATTTATTGCTTATTACTGCTCTTACTTGAATTGATCTAGGTAATATATATTCAAAGGGCAGAAGATGTTTATAATTTTTAGTCATGTCCAATGCAAGTTTTTCTTGAAACTTAATGAGATGAGAATGATATTTATTAACAATTTTTATTAATAATCATGAAAGTATTTAAAGGATAGTTGAGCTCAAGCTTGCTACTCTAGAATATTTTCTCTTAGAGAGCATTATTTGTTTCATTTTTTTTCTCATAACATCAACTAAATGGATGTTTCTGTATGTTAATACTGTGGTCTTTTCCCTTAAAGGGCTAATCTCAGGAGGGGATTGTATTAGTTAAAAAATGGTCAACTAAAAACCTAAAATCTCAGTGCTTTAGTTTTGTGTTTATTTTCTGCTTCCATAAGGTCTGTCTAGTATATGGTCATTTGCCCTTCTCTTCTGTTATATACATCTAGAACACATGTCCCCAAAGTCAGCTTAATAAGAGAAAATAAAGATCAAAGAGGCACACTGGCTCTTAAATCCTTTGGCCTAACAGTGAAACATCACTTCAGCTCATATCCAATGGGTCAAAAGCAGTTACCTAGCCTCAGTCTAACTGCAAGGGAGACTGGAAAACATAAAGGAGTACACGGATCTTTGGTGTGTGTACTATGGTTTGAATGTTTGTCCCTTCCAAAACCCATGCTGAAGTTTAATCCCTAATGTGGCAACATTGAGAGGTGGGGCCTCTAAGAGATGATTGGATTACGAGGACTCTTCCCTCATACACGGAGTAGTGCATCAATAAATTAATGGTTAAAATGAGAGTGAGACTGGTGACTTTAGAAGAAGAAAGAGAGAAACCTAAGCTGACCTCCTCATCATGTGATGCCCTGTGCTACCTCACAGTCCTGCAGAAAATTTCTGCTACCAAGAAGGCCCTCAACAGATGTAGCCTCTTGATGCTGAAATTCTCAGCCTCCATAACTGTAAGAAATACATTGTTTTTCTTTATAAGTTACCCAGTCTTATGCATTCAGTTATAAGCAATAGAAAATGAACTAACATAGTGTCCATAGGGATGAATTAGAAAAAAGTCTTTTTTTACTGAAAGATAGAATCTGAGAATTATGTCATGGTGATTTGAAAAGAAATGAGTTTGGAAGACCTGGAGAAGAGAAGAATAAGGGAGTGACTGTAGAAAAAGAGAGAGCCACATCAACATGGCAGCAGACCAGTTCACACAGCAAATAAGAAATTCCCTACTTTGGGGACTGATTGATACATTCATCTCTAGGAGCACCAAGTCTGGCATTCATTTTGAAGGTGTGTTTTGCTTTATGTTGTAATCCCTTTTTAAATATTGTAGGGAAAACAACATGAGATCTAACCTCTTAACAAATTTCTAAGTTTGCAATATAGTATACAGTAGTTCTCCAGAACTTAATCATATTGCAAACTGAAACTTTATACCTGTTGAATAGCAACTCTCTTTCTCTCCCCTTGCCCCCAGCAAGCACTCTTTACTTCTATGCGTTTGACTATTTTATAAACTCCATATGCATGGTATCATACAATGGATTCCCATGTTTATTGTAATTACTTTTCAATATCAGCAAACCTTCCATGGAAATACTGCAGGGAATAGCCTTGTGCTGTTGGTAGATCATTTAGAAGGAACATGGAGAGACTCTTCCAAGTATGACGTAAAATGGGGTATAGAGAGAAACTTCTCAGATAATGAGAAAAGCTAGAAAAGATAGTTAAAGTCAAGCTGTCAGCGGAAGTCAGAGTGAGATGTTTCAGAAGCTCATATGCCAGTCCCTTCTCCACTCCCTAACCCTGGCAGAAGAGTCTTAAGTAGGACACTGGATCTCCCACCTCACAGCAAACATAATGTGGTTCTAAGCATCTAAAGAAAACAGTAGCCGGGCTCGGTGGCTCAGCCTGTAATCCCTCGCTTGGGGAGGCTGAGGTGAGTGGATTGCCTGAGCCCGCGGGCTCAAGACCCGCCTGGGCAACTTGGCGTAGACCTCATCTCTACAATAAATCAAAAATTGGCCGGGTGTGATAGCGCGCGCCTGTAGTTCCAGCTACTTGGAAGGCAGAGGCGGAAGGGTCGCCGGAGCCTAGCTGGTTGAGGCTGCCATGGTCGGAAGCGGCCACTGCACTCCAGTCTGGGCGAAGGAGTGAGACTCCAACTCAAAAACAAAAAAAACCCGAAAAAACCCCAATGGAAAACAGTGACCCTGCAAAGTTGAAGGACTAAAAAATGTTGTGATTAGACAAATAATGCTCCATTTATTGACTTTTAGTATCGAGTAGAAATTATCACAGGAAATTTACAACTGTTTTCTTAAGTCTAATACAACAGATATTAGCCTCCCTCTTTTATTTCTGGGGCTCTGAAAGTTGAAATAATTTGCCTGAAGTATAGTGAACGTGTGTAATTATATATATCACACACAAATATATAACTTGTTTTTATTATGTTATAAATATAGTAATATATTTCACTATTTATTATGTATAACATATATATTATAAATATATAATATAACTTATATATATATTATATATATTAAGGGGCAGAGGCATGATTAAAATCAAGATAAATATCTTAGATCCTGTTCTCTTCTTATTTCAAGCTATATGCTGATTTGCTAAATTTAGCCATCAGTGGAATCAAAAATTACTAATACTTACTAGAACTTCATATTTCTAAATAACAGATATTGAAGACACGTGCTTATTTTGTCTAGGAAATGTAAAGAATACTATTATACATGGGGAGACGCCAACAAACTCATAATTTATTTATAAAAAATTGTGCATTTATTCTTGCATGTTTAAACTTCAGTTACCTTCAAAATACTCTTCGTTTGATGAGATACTCTATAGGGATGCTTTTCCCACTGCCAAAAGCAGTTTTTGAACTCGTCAATTTTGATGCCTTTTGGTGCTCCTGCCATTTATGATTTCACCTCTTCCACATCAACAAAATGTTTCCATTTGAGAACTTTTTTCATTTGGGAAAACAAAAACAACAACAAAAAAAATGTGCTCAGGGAGCGATCTGGTGAATAGAGAGGGTGGGGCACCAGTGCCATGCTGTTTTTGGTCAAAAACTGCTGAACACTCACTGTGGTGTGGGCGGGTTGTTTGTGTAAATCACCCACCATGAAATGAGCAAACACATTGAAAGAATGTCCAAAAACATTCACTGAAGTCAAACGCAGCCTCTCACAACAGCACTAGCTGGTACATTAATGCCAGTGGGTTCCTAGAACACTTACTTAGCAGGTGAAGCCTGTATTACAAGAAGCCAGCCTCTCAAAAGATAATTTCAGTTTTTTGGGGTCCCCCTGGTACTATCCAAGGTGTTAACGAGATTATTTCTAGATTTACTGGGAAACTGTGTGGAGGTTTGAAACAGCATTTTCTTTGCTAAATCATTATAACTGCAGCTAAATCTATCCCAGCTTCATGATGCAAAGATACATCTAGCAGTTGAAGGGGAGGAATTAAATGTCATACCGGAATAAAACATATTTAATGGCTTAAGTGAGGATAACATAGAATGCTAGTTTCCAGGCTTTAGGAGCCATATCAGCCTTGCTTGTTTTTTTTGTTTTTGTTTTCTTTCCTATGGAATTCATCCTTGACAAAAGCTAATCTATGGAGAAATCCTTTTACAAATTGCTTGATTCCTACCAGCTACCAGTGGAATAAGCAATCTGTTCCTGCATTAATAGTCTGTTACCTAGAGAAAACACTTAGATAAGATTGCAAGCTGTCTTTTAAAATTCTGGAAAGCAAAAATGTCATAAATGCCCGATTTTACCAAGGTGGCCTTTAAATCCTAAAGTGCTTATTAAGACTTGCATGTTTGGAAAACATGAGTACAGTAACCAATGTATGCCATATGGTATAATAGCCAAAACCACTAAATATTTGGTCCTTTGGTAAGAAAACAAAATTTCATATGCTGTATTGTTTGGTTGACTATATTATGCTTGAATGGGCAAAGATTTTGTTTGTTTTTGTTATCAACTATCCTACATTGAATGCTAGTCTCCTCATAAAATTAAGAATGCTTTGAAAAAGATACACAAGTTTACATATTAAGGCATACTTGCTGAAATCATGGTCAGCTTCATTTTGTTGTATAGCTCATCACCCAGTGCTTACCAAAACTTGCATTTCTCTAAACTACATTATACTTTTCAATACCCATATATTCATTTAAAAATATACTCTGGAATATCAATCTCCAAACATATGAAGATATGCAGCTATCTTATACTTCCAGTGAGGTATGTTGTCTACTGCACAAGGAAAGGAGCCATTTTGATTACATTATAAAAACTACGAAATACTTTTTAAAGTTAATCTTGTCATAAAAACTACCCTTTATTTCCCCCTGAGAAGAAGTAAGTTATATGTAAGCAATATTAAGTGTACTGCTAAGTGTTAGTTAAAAAAAAAAGTCAATCGAAAAAAAGAGATAGGGCTCTGCAATCAATTTATATCTGGTTCAGAGTATGTTACAAATACCAAGAGATTTCGAAGTGTCGAAAATGAATCACAGTAGCATTCACTACTGAGCAGCAACAGGGAACGATATAAAATGAGTTCCCAGCTTGGGGTTTTTTGTAGATTTCTCCCTTTGCTATGCAATCAATCATGTGTGGTATTGCATTCTTTCCATTTCTGCATTCATCACTGTGTTGGCAATTGCACTGAGGAAACTGGACAGAGCAGAGGAGAAAAGCAATCTGATTGGACTGTTTAGTGACATAGATGTCAGGTCTTTTCCTTTGAACTTGAGGTTGGGAGTTCCAATTGATTTAGAAATGCAAAAATGAATTTATGTACTTAGAATCTAAAAAAACTCTATCAAAGTATAGAAATAGTAGGTCCGATTTATTTAGCATTTACCATGTGTAAAGCCAGGTGCTCAATGTTTGGAGGGATACAAAATCTTATCTTTTTACAGGAGTGGGGAATCTTTAAGATGCACAAGAAAAGTTAGTTTATGATTCAACTGAGTATACAGTAAGGCTGGATGAAGGATTTAGGAGAGGAAAAAAGCTGTAGCTCTTTGAAAGAAGAATTTGGAATAGAAAATATTTCATGGGAAACATGAGAACTTGGGCTGGACTATGAGAGCAAAGGAGCAGAGACAGGAGTGAGTAATGCTTTTGCGTGGAGCAGGGCATGGGCTAACCTATCTGGAATGGTGACCTGATCATAGACATAGTTTGTGAGTATCTCATAGGTCACAAGTACCAGAGGAAGATAATTGCATGTAGTATGGAGGGTTTTTCATCTTTTGAAAAAGTGTAAGCTACTGTAAGGGGAAATGGTAAGATTTTTTTAATTTCTGAGAAAACTCTTTTGAAAAATATGTGGCATTTTCTAAAAGATAGCCAATATTCCTCACATATCCAGAGTAGTAATGGTCATTGTATGATATAAGGCTAGAGAAACCTCAACTTTAGGTCCATCGCTCACTCCTATGTAAAGTGTTTGCTCATGTTTATTTTGCATGGGAGAAATTGGTCAATTAATTTTGATATATTCTAGCCATTCAGCTTTGCAGCAATCTAATGTTCACTCCAGGATGACAGTGGTATGAACTGAATGATTGTGTTCCCCCAAATTTACATATCACTGTACATTATATGTTATATGTTTACATTTTTATTTGAATGACTTCAGGGGGTACAAACGATTTTTGTTTACTTGGATGCATTGTATAGTGATAAAATAATCTAGGCTTTAATTGTATCCTCTACTCTCATCTGTGTGCATTGTACCCAGTAGATGATTTTTAATCCCTATTCCTATTCCTCTCCTATTCTCCATCTCCTGAGTCTTCAGTGTTCATTATGCGATTCTACATGCTTTGTAGTTCCTTAGTTTAGCTCCCATCTATAAGTGAAAAGAAGCAGTATTTGGTTTTCCATACCTTTATTACTTCACATAGAACGATGGTCTCCAATTTCATCCACGTTACAACAAAAGGCATTATTTCATTCCTTTTCATGGTTGAACAGTATTCCATGGTGTGTGTGTGTGTGTGTGTGTGTGTGTGTGTGTGTGTATACATACACATATTTTCATATTTTTATTTTCCACTTATCACTTGACAGGCATTTAGATTGATTCCACATTTTTTGCAATTGTGAATGGTGCTGTGATGAACACATGTGCACTTTTTTTTTTTAAATAACGACCTCTGTTCCTATGGGTAGATACCAAGTAGTGAAATTGCTGGATGAGATGGTAGATCTACCTTTGGTTCTTTGAGAATTCTCCATACTGATTTTTATAGAATTTGTACTAATTTACACTCCCACCAACAATGTATAAGTTTGATACAATCCTTTTCACCACATCTGTGTCAACATCTGTTGTTTTTTGATTTTCTAACAACGGGCATTCTGACTGGTACACGGTAGTATCTCATTGTGGTTTTAATTGACATTTCCCTGATGATAAGTCATGTTGAACATTTTTTCATATGTTTGTTGGTCATGTGTATATTTTCTTTTGAGGGATGTCTGTTCATGTGGTTGGCCCACTTTTTAATGGGATTATTTGCTTTTTTCTTGCTGACTTGTTTGAGTTCTCCGTCGATTCTGGATATTAGTCCTTTGTGAGATTATAGTTTTTAAATATCTTTTTCTATTCAGCATGTTGTGTATTTACTCTGCTAATTATTTCTTTTGCAGTTCAGAAGCTTCTTAGTTTAATTAAGTGACACTTTTTGCTTTTGCTGCATTTGGTTTTGGGGTCTTACCCATAAATATTTTGCCCAGTTGCCATTGCCCAGAAGAGTTTTTCTTAAGTTTTATTCTAGGATTTTAATTTTTTAAGGTCTGATATTTAAGTCTTTAATCCATCTTGAGCTAATTTTTCTATATGATGAGAGATAAGGATCAAGTTTCATTTTCCTGTATGTAGCTATCTAGTTTTCCCAGAAACATTTGTTCAAGGTATCCTTTCCCCAGTGTGTGATCTTGTCTGTACTTGGTCAAAGATCAATTTGTTGTAGGTATTTGGGTTTATTTCTGGATTCTCTATTCTGTTCCATTAGGCCATGTGTCTGCTCTTTTACCAGTACCATGCTGTTTTGGTTATGATAAGACATGTAATATAATTTGAAGTCAGGCAATGTGATGCCTCCAGTTTTCTTCTTTTTGCTTAGGGTTGTTTTGACTACCCTGCCTCTTTTTTGTTTCCATATGAATTTAACAATTGTTTTTTTCTAATTCAGTGGAAAAATGATGTTGGTAGTTTGATAGGAATTGCACTGACTCTGTAGATTACTTTGGGTAATATGGTCATTTTAATCATGTTGATTCTTTCAATGTATGTGTATGGGATGCCTTTCCATTTGTTTGTATCCTCCATGATTTCTTTCATCAGTGATTTGTAGTTATTCTTGTAGAGTATATTCCTAGGCATTTTAGCTTATTGGCAGCTATTTTAAATAGAAATCAGATCTTGGTTTAATTCTCAGCTTGGTTGCTATTGATGTTTATCAGTGCTACTGATTTGTGTATGTTGATTTTGTATCCTGAGACACTACTGAATTAATTTATCAAGTTCAGGAATCTTTAGGATTCTCTAGGTATAAGATCATACAGTCAGTATAGAGATAGATTGATTTCTTCTTTCCCAATTTGGATATTCCTCATTTATTTCTCTTACCTAGTTGGTCTAGCTAGAACTTCTAGTACTATGTTGAATAGGAGTGATGAAAGTAAGCATTCTTGCCTTATTCTGGTTTTGAGTGGGAATTCATTCAGCTTTTCCCCTCTTAGGAAGACGTTGGCTGTGGGTTTATCACATATGGCTTTTATTATTTTGAGACATTTCCTTCTATGCCTATTTTGTTAAGAATTTTTTTCATGAAGAGATGCTGAATTTTATCAAATTCTTTTTCTGTGTCTATTAAAATGATTATATGATGTTTGTTTTTAATTCTGTTTAGGTGGTGGATAAAGTTTATTGATTTGTGTATGTTGAACTGTCCTTGCATCCCTAGAATAAAACCCACTTGATTGTAGCAGTTTGGTTGGGTTTTGTTTGTTTGTTGTTTTTGTTTTTGTTTTGAGTTGGAGTCTCACTCTGTCACCCAGACTGGAGTGCAGTGGCCGCTTCCGGCCACTGCAGCCTCGACCTGCTGGGCTCCGGCGATCCTTCTGCCTCCGCCTTCCAAGTAGCTGGAACTACAGGCACACGCTACCACGCCCGGCTAATTTTTGATTTATTGTAGAGATGAGGTCTCGCCAAGTTGTCCAGGCGGGTCTCAAACCCGCGGGCTCAGGCAATCCTCTCATCTCAGCCTCCCAAAGCGCGGGATTACAGGCTGAGCCACGGAGCCCGGCTTCTTTTTGTTGTTTTTAATGTGCTGCTGAATTCAGTTTGCTAGTGGTTTGTTGAGACTTTTTGCTTCTATGTTCATTAAAAATATTGGTCTGTAGTTTTTGTTGTTATTGTTGTCTTTTCCTGGCTTTGATGTCAGGGTGGTACTGGCTTTGTCAAATAAGTTAGGGAAATTCCCCTTCTTTTCAATGTTACAAAATAGTTTCAGTAAAATTGGTACCAGTTCTTCTTTGAAACTTTGATAGAATTTAGCTGTGAGTCTTTCAGGTTCTGGATTTGTTTTTTTGGGGGGAGACTTTTAATTACTAATTTAATCTTGCTCCTTGTTATTGATCTGTTCAGGGTTCCTATTTTTCCCTGATTCAATGTTGAGAGTTGTATGTTTCTCAGAATTTATTAATTTCCTCTAGATTGTCTCATTTGCTTGCATAAAAGTGTTCATAGTAATTTTAGATGATCGTTTATATTTCTATATCAATTATAATATCTTCATTTTTAATTCTGATTGAGCTATTTTAAATTTTCTCTTTGTTTCTTATTTAATCTAGCTTGTGGTCTATAAATATTATTAACATTTTCAAAGTATCAATTTTTGATCATTGATACTTTGTACTTTTGTTTCAATTTTGTTTAATTCTGCTCTGATCTTATTTATTTTATTTTGCTAGCTTTGAGTTTGTTTTGTCCATGTTTTTCTAGTTCCTTGAGGTGTGGCATTAGGTTGTCAATATGTGATCATTTATCTTTTTAATGTAGGTCTTAAGCACTATACAATTTTTCTGAGCCCAGTTTTGATTGTTTTCCAGATGTTTTAATAACTTGTCTCATTGTTGTCATTCCTTTCAAGGATTTTAAAAATATTTTAATCTTAATTTTATTGTTAACCCAAATAATCATTCAGGAGCAGATTGTTTAATTTCCATGTTGTTTGGTTTTGAGTGATATTCTTGGGAGTTGATTTCTAGTTTTATTCTGCTGTGGTTTGAAATAGTCCTTGATAGAATATCAATTTTTAAAATTTATTGAGACTTGATTTGTGGCCTATCATATGGTCTATTTTGGAGAATGTTTCATGTCCTGATGAAAAAAACATATATTCTGTAGTTTGAGGGTAGAATGCTTTGTAGATAGCTATTAGACCCATCTACTTTAGGGTTCAGTTAAACTCCAGTGTTTGTTTGTTGACTTTCTATCTTGATGATTTGTCTGTTGCTGTCAGTGGAGTATCAAAATCTCCCACTATTATTGTATTACTGTCTGTGTCATTTATTAGTCTAGTAGAATTTGTTTTATAAAACTTGGAGCTCTGATGTTAATTAGCTACATATATATTTAAAATTGTTATATATTTCTGTTGGATTGATCCTATTATCATTATATAATAACCTTTGTCTTTCTTACTGTTGCTAATTTAAAGTCTTACCTTTAAAGTTTTACCTGATGTGGGAATGGTTACTCCTACTTGGTTTTGGTTTCCAATTTGTATGGGACTTTTTAAAAATACCCCTTTACTTTGAGTTTATAAAAGTCTTTGTGTTAAGTGGGTCTCTTGTAAGCAGCAGCAGATATTTGAGTTTTTGTTTTCTTAAAAAAAATTGCATTCTGCCAGTCTATTTTAAGTGGTGCATTGACACTACTTGCATTCAGGGTTAATGATGATATATAAGACATGCTTTCATTCATTATGTTGATTGTTACTTGGTTTGTTTTTTTTTTTTCTTTTTTTCCCTCTCTCTTTGTTAGTGTTCTGTATTTTTTAAATGTTTATAATTGGTCAGTATTTTTCTACTAGTATATTTCAACCTTTTATTTCAATATTTAGAACTCCTTTAAGTATGTCTTGTAGAGCTGCTCTAGTGGTAACAAATTTTCTTAATATTTATCTATCTGAGAAAGACTTTGTTTCTCCTTAATTTATGAAAGTTAGTTTTATAGGATACAAAATCCTTGGCTGACAATTATTCTGTTTGAGGAGATGGAAGATAGGGCCCAATTTCTTCTGGTTTGTAGGGTTTCTGCAGAGAAGTTTGCTATTAGTCTGGTAGGTTTACCTTTATGATGCTTTATAATGCTATTGTCTCACTGCTCTTAGAATTCTTTCTTTCACATTAACATTGCACAACATGATGACTATATGCTTTGAGGATGGTCTTTTTACAATGAGTCTTCCAGGAGTTCTTTGGGCTTCTTGTATCTGTATGTTTAAAACTCTGGCAAGGCTAGAGAAGTTTTCCTCAGTTATTCTTTCAAATAGGTTTTCCAAACCTGTTGTGTTCTCTTCTTAGGTTTTAATGATTTACATAATCCCACATTTCTTGGCGACTTTGCTCTGTTCTCTTGATTATTTTTTATTTATTGTTGTCGGATTAAGTTAATTTGAAAGACTTGACTTCAAGTTCTGAGGTTTTTGTTGTTTTTTTTTCTATTTGGTCCAATGTATTGTAAAAAAGAAAAATTCCACAGCATTTTATGCTTCTCTAACTGAGTCTTTCAGTTCAAGAAGTTCAGATTTTTTTTTCAAAGTATACATCTCTTTTGAGAATTTTTCCTCCATGTCCTGAATAGTTGTTTTTAAAATTTCTTTATGTTTTCAATTTTCTCTTGAATTTCATTTAGCAATTTTATAATCAACATTTTGAATTATATCTCTGAAATGTCAAATATTTCATTTTGCTTGGTAACTTTTACTGGAGGTTTGTTTGGCCCTTTGGAGAAGTTGAAAAACTCTGTGTTTTTCATATTTTTATGATTGTTTTTCTGGTTCTTTCTCATTTGAGTAGATTATTTCTTCTTATTGTTGTTAAGTTTGTTTTTGATTCAATTCTTTTTTGTTTTGTTTTCTTTCTCTTAAAGATGGAACTTTAAAGTGTATACTTTTTGCTCATCTAGTTTCAGTCCTTAATGTTGCAGTGGTATAGGTTCTAATTGTGTTCTTTTGTTATAGAGAATGCTTGTGCATTGACTTTCTCAGATGGTTGTTTTTGGTAGCAGGTACTGTCTCTTGTGGGTCCAGAAGGCCCGAGGATTAATGAAGTTTGTCTTGTTCCCCAGTGGCACCGTGTGCTCTTTGTCCTTTCCCAGTACTTCTCATTGGGTTTATACTTCAGTCCATAAAGAGCCACTCATGAGTGAAAACTAGCTGCAGCTGAAGCAGTTGGTTACATGCAGTGCCTCTATAGGAGAGCTAAACCCTTGGCCTTGGTGGAGGCAGTTGCTAATTTTTGTCCCACAGGGTTATCCCCTGTTGTGATGCACTTCCCTTTCACCTGGGCATGTTAATTCATGAGGACTTGACCATAAGTCCTGATACTCTTCTGGATCTAGCTGCCCCATGAGACTGCCATCATTCAAGCTCAAGCTGTGCTTGAGGATACCTGCAAGAAATCCAGTGATGTGAAGAAACAAGGGTTGAATTCTTAGGAGATTTGGTCACTGATGTCTCTGAAGGACCCTTTGGAGAAACTCTCTTATGCCTTGGCCTATGATCTAATCTGTGAGACGTGTAGTGACATGGGCTTTGTTTTTATCTCCTTCTTAAGTGTTGTATTACTGTCTCAGGTGTGTAATGGACTGTGCCAATTGACCTCCGGCCAGGAAGTGGTACTTGGAGGAGACAGCCAAATGCAGTGGTGACTGTGGGCTTTTTTGTTGGGCCTTTGTTTCCCCAGGGAAATGTGCTGATGATCTAGGTGATAGGTGGGACTACAGGAACTCTCAAAGTTTTCCAGTCACTGGGTTTCTTTCCAGGGGAGTCTGGGGTGGGGGGCAGAGCTGGTTGAGAAGGGCTAGATCATACTGGATAGCTCTCCTGCTCCCTATGTGTATGAATTACTAGACCAATGAGAAATTGGTCACTTGGCTGCTGTGGCCATTCCATAGTGATGGCTGAGCTACCTCTGTTGTACAAAAGAGTTCACACAAGAGAAGATGTACTGCCAGGATGGCAGGGTTCATCCTGGCTTCCGAACCCCTCACCCCTTTGCCAGAGGCTATCTGTGCTAAGTATTCAAATTTTCATTCAGCAGCAGGGTCTTTCCCACAATCTAGGTCCAACGGGTCTGTGTTATCACTTTCCACCAGTGCACATTTCATGGGAATTGGGAGGGGAGATGGGTCTCCTGGCTGCTGTGCAGAGCTTCAGGAATAGCAGAGATGTCTTTTGCAAAGAAGAGTTCATGAAGGGAGAGGTGTTACCAGAATAACAGAGTTCCTCCTTGCTCCCATTTCCTTGCTAGAGGCTGTCTACGCACAGAACTCAAAAATTTGAGTCTTTTGCTGCAACTTGCATCAGACAAAAGCTGCCTGCAGTGGTGGAATTTGCCCTTGGAGGCAAACAAAAGCAGCTGTGCTCCCCTCACCACCACCCCAGGCCACAGAATGCAGCCTAGAGGAATTAAGTTCTTAGGTGATGGTTTGGCTGCTGGTGTTCAGAGCTAGAATGGGTTCCCAGCTCCACAAGGGTTGTGGCAGCACTGCAGCTGTGCTGTATCCAGGTTGTTTCCCATGTAGGACTGGAGTCCTATGAGGGTCAGAAAACCCTCCCAGTCTGTGGCGGGAGTGCAGTGTTCTTATTTTCCCACGCTCACCATTTCCCTGTGTCCTGAGGTTGCTCTCTGTTTTCCACATGGCCCATCCTTCCTAGCTCCAAAACAGGCGTGCCTGTTCTCTCTCCCTACTACTCTCTGTGAATCCCACTGTTCCTCTATAGGTTGTGGGGTGTGTCTGCCATCTCAAACTACTCTAAATGCTGTCTCTGACTGTGGAACTCTCCTCCTTGGTTTGCTCTGTGAGAGAGGCTCAAGTTGTTTCCTTCTAGAAGGCCATCTTGCTTCTCTTCCAAATTTTATGTTGAAACCTTAACCCCAATGAGATGATATTTGAAGATGGGGCCTTTGGGATAATTATGGTTAGATGTGCTCATAAGAGTGGGATCTATATAATGGGATTAGTGACCTTATAAGAAGAGAAAGAGAGTCTCTCTCCTCGAGGCATACACACATTGAGAAAAGGCCATGTGAACATATAGTGAGGAGTCAGCCATCTGCAAACTAAGCAGAAAGAGCTTTCACCAGGAACTTAATCAGCTGGCAGCTTGGCCTTTGACTTCCTAGCCACCAAATCTGTGAGCAAATAGATTTTTATTGTTTAAATCTTATAGTCTCTGACATTTTGCTATAACAACCCAAGTAGCCAAATACAGACAGACTTGAATTTTGAAAGTCACTTGGTACAGGAGACTATTTTTCTTTGAAAAGAATGTTTGGGAAATCAGTGATTCAAGGATGTCTTCAAAATTTGCTAATTTGGAGTGAAATTGTAAACTTCCATTGGAAGACCAATAGACTCTTAGTTTACTGACTTTGATTCAAGCAATTCTTGTAGTCCCACTATGAATTTTGTTCCCAGATTTTAAACCTGGTTGCTGTTGGAGGTATCCGAATATGATTCTTGCAGTAACTCAAAAGAACCCATTTTGTTTTTTGAAGGAACAAATGTATTACTCCCTCAAACAACTTATAGCTGTGAAGTTCCAAAATTTTTCTGCCAATTTCTTTTTTTTTTAAATGAGGTATCTTGAATAGGAGTGCACAACTTATTTAAATATACCTGAAAAATGTCATGTCTGGGTTTCTGAGTTCCTGAGTATCTGACATAGGTACATGATTATTAGGAGTCAGCTACTCCTAACAACCCTCCCTCCCACAAACCTGGTGTTAAGGAACTTTCATTTGCCTCCTATTAATCAAGAAAATAAGGTAAGTTATTGACTAGAGAAGAAGTCAATTTGACTTTATGCAGCTACCGCCTGTCAGACATAATATTATCTGTTGAGTTGGGAAGATGGCAGCTGAGCCAGTTGGACTATGCATGTCCCCATGTGAGTGAGTGTATGGAAAATTTTGTGTATGTGCTGGTGAGTGAGTGGGCATGTGAGTAGCTGACTGAGTTAGGGTTAGGGAGCTAGCGGCCAGGGCTCTTCTGGTGCAGTGGCTGATGCCACAGTGGCTAGGCTTGAACCCTAACGATTCCCAAGATGTAGAAGCCAAGTGCCATTTTCTTTTTCTTTCCTTTTTTTTTTTTTTAAATCAACAAACCCATCCTGGGAAGAAAATGCTGGGAAAGACTGTCTAAATGGGGTTCGTGAGAGGGTGGCCAGACCCCTGGTGCAACAGTTGGTGCTGCAACTCCTCTGCTTCATCCCTGGCTCTTCTGAGGTCACAGAAGCAGAGCACCATTGTTTTTTTTTTAAGTGGACAGAGGTTTTCCTTTGAAAAAGCGATAGGGAGAAACTATCGCCCCATGCTCTCTCTCATCATTAAAGCAGGAGAGAGACTGCCGGCTCCTGGATTTGCCTCACCACTTCAGCACCTACCAGGGCTTTGGCAGGGGTTGTGGAGGGAGTACAGAGGCAAGTTCCCCCAGAAGAGGACAAGAGAGGCACCCCACTGCCATCTTTAAGGCGGGGCAGGAAAGTACTCCAATTTGCTCTCCACGGAGCAACAGATCCAATCTCTGTGATTGACAGATCAACTACTCAGGGATTGGTCATGACCCAGAGGGAGTATCCTGAGAGCACAAACATCAGAGGGACCTGAAGAGTGCTGACTTTCAGGTGCCTCACCCCCTAGACTGAGCCAGCCATGGGACAAAGAGTGTGGCCAGAAAAGGATGAGGGAGAACTCCAAAGAGATCAGTGTTTCTGATTCCTAGTGTCCCATACCCCACTTTATTCGAATTTCAAAAACTACAAGAGACAGAAAAGCTTCCCATCCACCATCCTATTTCAAAATAGAACAAATCCAGAGTCCGGATTAAGGAAGAATAAAAGACTGAGCAAGCATCAGGAGGGAAAGCCTCTCCCACTGACACTGAATAACAGAACTAAAGAGAAAAACAAGAGCTCTGTCACAAATGAGGAAAAACCAAAGGAAGACCTTAGGCAATTTCAAGTGTACCAAAGACAAAACTCCTGAAAATCAGACCTTGGTGCCCAAACAATGGAAGTCACCAATGACTGTCCCCAGAATATGACAGGTCTTAGAGAATGAAAGAAAAGAGTGAATAAGACTCAAGAAAGATAAGATGTAACACTGAAAGAACTTGTAACAGAGATTTTGACAATAAAAAATTTCATCCAGGAAATAAATAACAAGATGACAAGCATGGAAAGCAGAATTAATCTAGCTGAAGAAAGAATCTCAGAACTTGAAGACCAGAACATGGAATT